>OY748287.1:24839499-25125330 GCA_963556515.1 Nudaria mundana
TCTATCACCTGTTTGCGTTTCTTTGGTGCTACACACTCAGACTCTACTACAGAAGAAGTTTCAAACTCCGAATCAGACCTGTTAAAATACAATCAAATTATAAACAAATATATTCCCAAGATTTTCCGAATAGATATATTGCTAGCATCACGGCTGATTATAGATAATGCAGCCGGCGGGAATTAACCAAGCAACTCACTACTCAGTGGGATAACATAATCAGTAATCACATTTTATAATAATATGCGTTAATAATTATCAGCCGGCAGGAATTAACCAAGCAACTCAGCTGGATAATAATTAACTAAATAATAATTAATAATTATCAGCCGGCAGGAATTAACCAAGCAACTCAGCTGGATAATAATTAACCAAATAATAATTAATTTAATAGCACTTACTCACATTTTCTTGTTGGAGAAGATCACTGGAAGATACTGGAGCGAATGTAATTTATTTGAAAAATTGATGGGTTTTTATACATAAAAAGTATCAATTCAGCAAATATCACCTCCCAACAAAATTAAAACTTAACTTATTATTTATATAGGTGTATTAATTAATTTATGTTACTTACGACTATTTAAATCAAAATGATTGAAAACTCATTTCGTCTAATTGCACTTTTGTTATTACAATTGAAATACAAAACCATGTCTTTACCAACACCGCCAAAGCTAATTCCGATTAATTCCGACGAATGTTATGATTTCTGTATGATACATATAAAATGTAATTATAATTTATGTAGGTATGTTCGTTGATCGTCGTCGATAAGTATATGATATGGTAACTATATAATTATGTATAGATAGGTACATGAATAGTATTAATGAAATATACTCATACCATTGTGCAGAAGTAAAATTATGCAATTTATTGGTGATTTAGGTAAGGACCGTCGTCTATACCTAAATCACCAATATAAGCTGACCGTTAGTACACGGTAGGTATTTAATTATTTTTAAAAGGTAGACGTACCCTGGAAGTTACCTAGTTTGCGTCACAATTATAGAAGTTTCAAATTGCTATGCACGGTTTTCATGGGTGTGTGTGTGTGTGTTAGTGTGTGGAAGCAAGGTATCTGTTAGTTTACTTACTCAGCGATACAATATTAAAACGACATCGTATTAACCGACTTCTAAAAAGGTGGTTACTTTATTTATCTGTAGGTATGTTGGTTTATGGTTCTCAAATTTGATACAAGGTATGGTTAACGGTATTCTATTAAAAATCCTTTGGAATCGTTTCGATAAAAATAATTTTACAAAAATATTACTACAGACTTATCCCACAAATATGTTAACAAACATTACAAATAATCATTTAAAATATAACTTTTAAATATTAGTAAATAGTTTTGGTATGTGCTTAAACTATATGGTAATACACCTCTTTTTATCCAAGTCGGCTAACAACGTACCTTTATACAAAGCTACGACCAATGTTAAGTCAGCAGTTTGTTCATGTATGTTCTACTTGTTTACCTATGTGTGTTATCGCCACATCGACACATCGTTCCTATACGCGAGGAATGTCTCATATTCTGTTCCCACAATATCTACCATTTGCATCGAGCTACCAAACACGCAGTGCACTACGTCCTTCAGAGGATTAAAAGGAAGATCCAAAATAAAAGCAATGTCATGTAAGTAATTACTTATAATGTTAATTATTTGATTTATAATTCTTTGTTAGTTTACCTACTAAATATCTAATTTATTAGGCGACGTAGTTTTCTATGGAAGTCCTTTAAATTAAATTTTATACGATTATCCTTAATTTTCGTATAACATTTAAGTTCTGTACAAAATTCAAAAGTTGTAAATAAAATAATGAACGCTGAAATATTTAATCTCTTGCTAGCACTTAATTGCACATAAAGTAGAATATTTTATCAAATTTGAATAGGCTGTGGTGTCTCAATTAGAGTGGCTTCCGAAGAAGTTGTGTAGGTTTGACATATTCGGACTACATTTGCCGATTTTCAATAATTAGACTTAAACCTACATTTAATTTTATTTTCAGATATTTTATCATCACGGATGAAATTGACAAGGAACCCTCATGGACAGCGCGGTGAACCACATAATCAATTTGTAAGTAGATACCTATATATTTTGGTCATTCCAAAAAGTGTAAAATTAAAGTAGCACGTAGTTATACATAATGTAGAATATTTTATCAAATTTGAATAGGCTCTGGTGACTCAATTAGAGTAGCTCCCAAAGAAGTTGTAGAATATAATATCATCAGTAAGGAATAATGTAGGTATTCTTTAGAATAGCTGGAGAGTTTAGACAATACAAAATATAAAATATTAGGAATACCTATTGTAGTTTATTTCGTATGATACTAACTGATAAGGTGCCTATAGGTATTTAACTGGTCACCCGATTCTATATTAGTATGTCGAATAAATTAAAATAAGCAATTACATAATTATTGTCTTTTTATTATATTCCTTATCTGATATTGATAACGAAATACGTCATCATTCACGTTACAACACGTTTGAAATTCATAAGAATTTCACAACTATTAAGTAGGTGCATAACAATAACATTTTGCACATACGAATTATTGAATGGTTGAATTTCAAGTTCTAACTTGATCATCATACCAATAAATGCTTTATGTCAGCATAATTTGATATATCAACTGCGTTGGAAAAAATATTATTACCTAGTTCATTCTTTATTAAACAGTCAATACGAGCATATCTAACATGGTAGGTATTTTATAACTTTCAATCTATTGAAAATTTCAATCTATTTACAAAATACTTAGTATGATTTATTACTAATGTTTTAAATAATTTTCAGAATACCAACTTAAACAAATTTTCAAACGGAATAGAAGAGAGCTCTCCTGAATATCTTCCAGACCTGCAAGATCAGTTCGACTTGGACAACGCAATGAATAGACCTTGGATAATAACACCCAATGAAGAAGTAAAAATAAACAAAAAGAAAACTAATCGAAGAAGACCAATTACAAACAAACGCAGTGCATTGAATTCCTATATTATTAACAGTGAAAGAAGAAAAGGACGACGTTTAATAAAAATTACGATCAAGGAACTCAGTGAGTCAATGGACGACGAAGATGAAGGTAAGGACATAATCACTGCACAGTATATTGTACAAGATACGGTAGATGAGATATCGGATCAAGCTGAAAAATTAATTCACAATATTTCCAAAAAATTGTGTGGCTACTCATATCACATTTTTTAATTAGGTAATAATTCATTAATGTAACTAGTAGATAAAGTGATGACATATTTAGATTTTATTAAAATTTTATTTACTGTGAAAATATGTGTTAAAAAAATTTCAATATTAAGTTGTGTGTTAAAAAATAAAAACCATAGGTAATAATTGTGTGGCTACTCATATCATATTTTTTAATCAGGTAATAATTTATTAATGTAAACTGTGTAAACTGTGTAAAAAATGTGTAAACTAGTGATGACATATTTAGATTTTATAAAAAAATTATTTACTATGAAAATATATGTTAAAAAATTATAAATATTAAAAATGTGTGTTAAAAAATAAAAAACCATTTACTTTAAAAAATTGTTTTATTTATTAAAACTGCGTATAGGAAGACATATTACCTTTCTTGCTCTATTAAATAGTTCTTTATACATAAAACATTTTTAAGTGCACATTGTTTAATGTGATTAATACAATTAAAACTGGTTTCAATATTTGAATATTTGTTATGCAACAGTGATAAATTTGGACACTTGTCTTCACCAAGATCTATACAAATACAATTCATACAAAGATCTTGAATCCACTTAACTTTTTCTAAGCCCTTCACAATAATTTCTTTATTTTCTAGATAAGGAACAATTATACGTCGAAATTCTCTATAGTCGATATAACCTTCATTCCAGTAAATCCCTCTGTTTCTCTCCAACCACGTAACTTGTTTTTTTTCATCCGTAGTTAAGTATTTAAATAAGTATGGAGGCTTTATTAAGAACGTTTGGGTATAAACACGAGTGGCCAGAGCTAATTCCTTGACTATAAAGTTATTACAAGTGTCTTTAAAGCCCTGGACATCCACTATAATCGTATTCGGGTTCATGATAATTTTCTCACAGTGCTGCTTAATGGTTTATACTCAATTATACAGTCGTTCAATATAAGACAATATGCCGAAGTTTGATCTGGTATATCAATGTCACTTTCAATTTCCACTCTGACATCCACAACAGGACCCGACTTAAGATTATCTGGTTGTCTAGAACAATCTACGACAAATAACGGAGCAATATTTTTAAATTGTTTCTCACTTAATAACGGTTCACCACGACGACCTCCGTAATATGAGTGTTGAAATCTGGTGTATTGTTCATATATTAACGCAATTCTGTTATTCGAGAAACTTGAATTTAAATTTTCATAAGGGAAGTAGGTTGAATTTAGGTATACTCTAACATCACGAACGTCACAGTGATCAAACTGAGACATATCCAATTTAGGATTATTTTTTCTATTTGTTTGCAGACCAATAATAACAAATCTTGGTTTCTCTATTTGCGATGATGTTTTTATGGACCAAGTATGTTTAGTAGTTTTTGGTAAAGCCGGATATTCATATAAATCCCAATTCCTGAATATCATCTGGAGTGATCGGTCTTTTTCTAACAGTTTTAACATATTTATTTTTTCTCTATCGGATACTTTGACATGTGGTACTCGCCATATTATTTTATTTATAATAATATCTTCTACCGTCTCACCAGCGCTAAGTTTTAGGGCGTTCAGATTAGTATTACTTCGTAACAATATTAATTCATGTTTGCTGTTTATCACTACTTTCTTGAAATCTTCTGCAAAACCAAGAATGTTACAGAGGGGTATGGAAGCAGAAAAGCTACCCCCATTTGTACTATTTATACCATCGATATTCCAACCCCAAGCATTAGATACTTTAGCCTCGTTTTCGTTCATTGATATTAATGATTTCATTGTGGTAGTTATACCAGCGTTCTTTATTTTATCTATTTCCACTCCATTTATCTCATACCTTATATCTTGAAACAAGTAAAGTAAACTATTGTTTGTGAAATGAACGCTACTGACTCTCTCTTTAGAATTTTCAGCCTTGTTTACAACAATAGTTCCTTCCAAAAACAAAGTGCTTGCTGATGGTAATATATACAAGTCTTGTTGATTAATAGGTATCCTGATTTCATCGCTTCTATTGAAACTTGTTACGTAAGGCTTGTAAGAGTGAAATTCAATTCCTTCCACAGAGTTGTTGTATGCAGGAGCGGATAAAACATCTAGTATATTCATTTTAACAAACCAATCGCTTTAAGAAAAGCTTTATTATTGTTGTTCAATTTTATGACCTTTTTGGATCGAGCTCTTATTGGTTTGATAGTTTGAGTAGGACTGTTATGTTTAGTTGAATGAACCACATATTTATTATAATCTATCATGTTTTCTTCTGATATGTAGATACAACTGCACTTCTTCACCTCGCAAATTTATTAAGTTATTATTTATATCTAACAGCCTTATCTGTATGCAGCTTATATTGGTTTGGTTTATTGGAAAGTAGATTGCGTTTTTTGGAATTTCTATAATCCTGTATCCAGGTGGAACATTAAGTGCAAATTCGTGTAAGATGTGACTGGATTGACCGTTTATATAGGAACCGCTAACTATGTCACATTCAATCCTTATGACAGTCGTAGGCAAAATGTTAACTGGAAACTCTGATACATGATATTTATTTGCTTCTAAGATCTGTTTTTTAAATCCCAATAAACTTCCAAATGTACCTTCTTTAGTAAAATCTATAGTTGATGTACAAAATAACATAGTTTTTAAGGTGTTGTTATTACAATTGAGTTTTATGGATGCATCTTTTATCTCAGTTTTTAAATAGTCGCTAATATCTTGTAATTCATAAGTTCCTTCAGGTATCTCGATAACATTTTTAGAACCATAATATAATTTATTATTTGTATTATCAAAATTTGGAATAGAATTATATGTAGAGAAATGTAATAATGCACATTCATACTCCCCAACTAATGGCAGCGTGCTTGGATAATAGGTAGATAATACCGATGAGTTTCCAGTTATCGATAAGGTGAGTGACATCTTGCAAATGATGGAAATGAAAGAATGATATAAAATTTATAGTATTTATTCCAAAAACATTGCAAATATCTTAAACACAAATGTCCACAAATTATTGTGTTAAATTGTTGATATCTACTAAAGTTATAATAAACATCACAGTTCTTAAAATATAGGATTAATTCTCTTGGCGGTTTTAAATCGCCAAAGCTATCAAAATATTCACAATAATTATTTATTTTAACATAAGCTACCCAATGCGTTCCATCATTTTTTGAATTATCTAGGTTAACTATACCACATTCAATTCGTTTAGATGTTTTTGGTAACTGATCCTTCATGTAAACTCCCCGAAAGTAAGGAATACAATAGGCATACTTCTGAATATCGATATTAGTTAAAGCGCGATTAGGTAGCTGATCAATTAGTTTTTTGATGGTTTTATAAACAATCCCTGACCTTGCTTATGTGGTTTAATGTATAAACCTTTACCTATTGCTATAGCCTCCATAGTTTTATTATGACGTTCAGTTTCTTGTAATTTTTTCTGACCGTCTTTATAATCATTCACTGTTTTAGCAATACCAGCTGCACCACCAGCTAATGCTCCTAAAGCAGACAAACCAGCAAAAATTGGGATTAAAGGTAGAATGCCTCCAGTTTTTGGTATAGGTATCATTCGAGGTACGCGAACTTTTGGAATGCATGGAACTAATTTTCTAGCAACCATATAAGCTATATTTATTAGTGACTTATTATCTTTAGGCGAGAGTTTTTTGATTTTTCTTTTTATTTTCCTAACAAAGTTATTAAAGGTCTTAACACCAGCACCAGACTTCAATTTAGCTTTCATAATTTTGTTTACTATCCACGAACTAATCTTTTCCCCTGTTCGAGCATCTTTTGCTTTAAGTCTTTGTTTAGTCATATCTATAAGACGTAAGTCGGCTTTTTGACGGTTAGGCAAGTCTATGTAGTTTGCGTATGCGATATCGTGATGCATACAAGCTTCGTCTAACTTGTTTACACCTTTATCACCACGTAGTAATCGTTTTGAAAGCTTTGTTCCTGGTCCACAATAGTTATAACCGGGTATGTGAAGTTCGAATGGTAAATGATTAATGATACTGTTTATTAGTCCACCACCTTGCATCGTCTAAAGAATAATGAATAAACTTTAAAATTATATATCACTTATATAATTAACTTATTCCACTATTGCAGTCTTATCAATCCAACTGTTCTCTTTGTTATTTAAACCCAACCATTTTACAAACAGTTTGTTTCCTTTCTTTTTTAATACCTTTTCTATCAAATAGACACCAGGGCAGGACGACTTTTGAAGCTCTTGTTCGTAAAAAGTTCCTAATATGACTTGTTTTTGATTATCTTCGATGCGATATGTTATTGGTACAGTGTTATTTATCTTTTTTATAGTAAATAATTCTGTTGACCAGTTAGGAGTGTATCCTTTCTCAAATATATGTTTGTACTTACTAATTCGAACTTTGTCACCAATTATAAACTTAGGACGACATTTTTGGGTTACCTTTATCATGGAATTTGCAATATTATTTTTAATGTCCGTTTCATTAAACTTATTGACATTAACAGGTGCAAATTTAATAATACGATGTTTTGTGTTGTTATATGTCTTCATAACATCGTTCAAGCCACCATCTATCCACTTATAGTGTCCGTTCAAGCTAAAGTATTTGTACAATTTATTTTTAAGCGTTTTAATAACTCGTTCAACAATTGAAGCCTTTTTGGTTGAAAATGTTGAGTAGTGATTAATATTATAGTTCTGTAAAAGCTTTTGAAATGTAGAATTATAGAACTCAGTACCCCTATCAGTTTGCAGATGAGTTGGTATCCTATGATTAGTAGAAAGTAATTTTTCAAATGCATGAGAGACATCATGTTTGGATTTAGTTTTTAGTGGTTCCACCCAAACGTACTTTGAGAAGCAGTCAATAACTATTAAAATATAGTTATATCCTTTATTAAAGGTTTTTAGGTTTTGCATATCAACTAAATCTGCTTGCCACAAATCATCAATACCTTTTAAAATTACAGATCGTCGAGGAAAATTTTTTCGTGCTGCTTTATGTATTTCATTGACGATTTGTTGTTTCGCCATTTTGATAAACTTTAAGGTCTATGTTTTTCGATCTTTTAATATAGATTGAATTGCGTCTTGAATTAGTCTATCAACTGCGTTTCTTGTGTAAAATTTGTTTTCCAAATGAGTCACTATCTCAGACATTATTGTTTTTAAAGCTTTCTCTATGTGGTTTTGAACACTATTTGGAATAGAACTTTGCAATTTTTGTAAGTCATTCATTAGTACACCTTTCAATTCATCTACATATGTTTTATTTACTGCATCATCTGCGTCTTGAGGAGGTTTGACACCTTTTAACCTCGATGTCTTCAAGTCATAATCTCCACGATCAGATTTTATTAATGCGTTATCATTAAAATCCAGTATTTCCGATATACGCATTCGCTTATGAATATAATGACCAAATTTGTCTACATTCATATTAAAGGTGTATTATGTTGAACGGTATATAGTAAAATGATACACATATAATATTAGTAGATTTATTTATTTGATGATTTTGCTTTCACGTAGTTCTTCAATGATAGATATTATTTCATTGTCTATTCCTGTGTTACCAGCATCTCGAGAAGCAATTAATAATTTTAATCTATCAACCAATTCATTGGGATCATCCCAATATACAAAATCTGTATTTTTTTTCCATATTTTTGTTAAAGGTAATCCTTTTCCTACTTTCTGTCTACAACTTGGACTTTTACTTTCTTGTTCGAAAAGTGGTTTAATAACTTGCAAATATTTTTGTCCTTTATTACTTTTAATTGGTTTTTTTGAATCGAAATCACGACGATGTGCATTCGTTACAAGTAACATTGCCTTATAATTTTGCTTGTCATAGTCATTAACCAAGCTCAGATCAATGTCTCTTTTTAACAGTAACTCTCGCAACCCAGGTGTACTTTCGTACTTGTGTCCGGCTACAGTAATAACTTGATCTCCAATCGTTATGCCAGAGGAACCTAACATTAACTGTCCACGGTTATTTCTTATACCAAATGGTACATCCGATAGTACTTGTGAAGATAATGACCAAGATGATACATCTGGATTAGTATCGACTAATGACTGAAATGAAGAGTCTGATGAGGGTTCCGATTCGTTACTATCATTACTGCTTTCATCTGTTTCTTTCATATCTTGGTCTTGTGGTTCTTGGGGTTCTCCTTTTTCCTCCTTTTTTGTTAGAGCTAAGTGGTTATTAGTGTTGGCTATTAAATTGAGAGATTCTGTAACAGGCTTAAAAACTGTATCAAGAGCATGTCTATTATTATCTTCTAAATCCTTCATTTTACGTATTTTTTTCCTGACAGCTTGTGTCGCATCAACAATTTGTTTTTTCAATGATTTATCCATTATGTAAAATAGGTGGTAATCGGATAAGAACCAATTAAAGAATAACAATAACGTGACTGCAGTCTACTTAAATATTCAAATTTCATCTAATAATACAAAAGTGTCAAACGTTTTTCTATAGCAACCGTTGTTTTTCGAACAATCTTTATTAATTACCACATAATCAAAAGGCTCTTTCCATATTAGGGAACACATTTCTCGAAATTTCAACCATGTCATATCGGTGTTAACATGTTCTTCGTAAACATGTTTCAAGTTAACTTCATCTTGCTTAAAAAGCACAATTAAGTTAGCATTATCTCTTACAAGTTGTTTAGGTATTTTGGTATAAGTTTGATTTAAATAAAAACTGTCAATCAATTTATGTCTTCCCATTGCAAAATAATCACGCATATTACTTTGATTTTCACATGCTACATCGTCAAAAATAATCACAGAATTAGGTTTCGCATCTGTAACCTTCAAAACGTCATCATTTGCTTGGTATTTCTGGAGAGTGATACCTGGTACTCGTTGTAAAACTTTTTCTAAAAAGATGTACTTTGGTTGATGGAGAGTTTTAGAATATACATAAACATTCTGAAATGTCAATCCATTTTCATGCAATAGAAGACCAATTAATAAGTTAGTTTTTCCACAATTTGATGGTCCGCAAATGATGCAACGTACTGTATTCGGTAATAATTCTCCATGGCGTAACTTGTTTTTTGTCAAATCGTCACAGATTGTATTGACCTGTAACGATTGTGTTTGTTTAACGAATTTCATGTTTGCTATGTAATACTGATGGACTCGTAATGAAAAGATGAATTTATAACATAAATATTTATAACTACAAGTAGTAGTAAGGAGCTTCAGCGAACGTACGAACAGTGGGACAGCGTGCTCAAATGATATTAATGTGGAATATTCGTTTAGTTACGTTATTTCCCAATCCAAAGTGATATTGGGCATTCTGTCCCACCTTTATCTATTTTAAAAATGTGATCTTAACGTGTTCATGTTAACAAACATGCATCGGGTTAGTTTGCTGTACGAAAGCAATCATCTAGCAAGTGAAATTGGTTAACCATTGACGGAACGGTAGTGTATTGAACGACATTAAAATGTGGAACGTTGGTTTAGGTAAATTATTTTACAAAGAGTTATTGGGCATTCTACCCCACAGAGTTATTGGGCATTCTACCCCACAGAGTTATTGGGCATTCTACCCCACCGTGACTGAGGTTATCGAAGATAACCGATGGAACTAAGGTGGGGTAGAATGCCCAATAACTCACTACTCAGCTAAAGAATGTGGGCACTTAATTTCAATTAAACCGTTTGCATAAATGCCATCTGGTGTAGTACCAAGAAATTCATATTGATCGTCGACGAACAAACCGCAACCTTGTATACTAATATTCTCTTGAATTTCTAACTGTCTAATTGCAGTTTCTTCGTTTTCGATACCGTACCGTACAGCAGGCAAACTGGAGATATTACTACCATAAACGATTTTACAAACAAGAGCAGCACAACTTGTGCTCTCTCGTTTTTTACACACTTCCCCGAACGATGATGAGGTTAGTAATTTTCTCCTTGTACTCATCCACTCAGCACTACTTCTTTGCAAATGGGTCGATCTTTCAAGCTCCTCTCTTTCAGCACAAGACAACTTTAAATCAACTAAAAAAGATGACTTGGCTTTCTCATATAATTCTGGACTCAGATCAGGTTTTTCGCAGTTTGGTCCATAGTGAGCGTCTTTCGATACAGCGCTGTGGCTTTTTTTCAATCTTAATTTAGGTTTAGCAATTAAACGGTTTCTACGATTACTATTTTCCACTTTCGCGATCAAAGGATTAGGACTAGATTTAAATATGACTTCATGAGTTTTACTATGAATCGATCCCGTATTAAAAGACACAACAGCAGCTGCGCATCGGCCCGCATAAGAACCACGGGAAGAATAATTTACACGCTTACCCCCAACTAATTTGGCAATTACTCCGTTAAAACTTTCAACTATATTACTTGTGCAATTATGAATTAAACTTCTAGAATGATATGACAGTCTTTTACTTAAAATTTCTACCGCGTCCATTAATCCGCATCCAACAATTGCTGGAAGTAACCCAACAGGTTCTATTCGACGAGTGTCAGGTCTACAAAAATACTCCTTGCAATGTTGGTGATTACCAAATACGTGTTGTGGACCATTTAGAATATCTTCACTAAGATTTTTTATTTTTTCTTCGAGTGACTGATTTTGATCCCCCCAATATTTAATCGCGCATTTTACACCCGTTCTTAAACGCAAATACCTTTCTTTTAGGAATTTCCGCAACTCGCAAGGATACTTAGTGTCTTTCGACAATTTCTCCAAGCTATTGCAGTAGTTTCGTAAAAGATGATTTTTGCATTCAATTTTCTCTACTATTAAATTATCGTACGGACGCGAATCTAATATTTTTTTATAAGTACTGGAATCGCCGTCTGCTACAAATTTATTATAAATTACACCGTGATCAACAAAGGAACGTTTAAACCCCTCAACTATTATGGTCGATTCCATCCCGGTAGATGATCCTGAATAATTCTTGAAACAATGGTGTTCCGGGGGCTGACTGTTGTTCTTTGCGGCTCGTGCACAGACTACGCAGTATTTATTTTTAACTCCAAAAAACAATACTTTATTAGTTTTAATGCCAATTATCGCAGCTGCGCCGGATAAGGCGGAAAAATTCTTACCATAAGATCTCTTGCTCCAACAACCGTCAACAGCAACAGATATTAATGGTGTACCATTTTTATCAACACTACCTATAGACACTGCGTACTCCGCTTCTTCCTTGACAGCTTCTGCCATGGAATGTGCTGCTGTCTTTTCCCACCAATCGCAAACCGTATTATTAATTTCATTGTACAATGAAGGTGACATGATTGGTAGGGCTACTGCGGCACTTAATGTTTTTAACTGAGAGTAGCTCCCACCAGATGATATGATACCAGACACAATTTGATGATTCACTTCCATGCTATCTTCTTTCTTTTCAACCAAACACACAGTAAATTTCATATTACACATACTACATTTTATGATGAGTTTTGAGTCCAGACCAACTTTTACTTCACCTATTATACTGAGGTAACTTAACTTACAATCCATTGGACCGTGGTCCCCTATGGCCTGAAGAGCTTTAAAATAGAAAGAAATATCCACTACTCTACGCCCAACTTCCACTTCATCCACCTTTCCCTCTTGACGGTTGTCAATAACTAGTTCCTGTAAAGAAAGATAATGGCTTGATTTTTATTATAAAAAATAATTCAAAAGGCCAAATTTCTTCAAACATAGCTAAGAACTCCCGTAGAATACATCTTTGAAACACAGAACACTAGATCAAAATCTTAAACGTTTTTATCAGTCTTCGTCAATTATGAAAGTGAATAAATAAACATAATAAAAAACTGGTTGCTTGTAAAGTCGGTTTAGGACGATAATTTTATCGGATAACGTCATAATATTATTCTCCATCGCTTGTACTGCGCTCTCGCTTGACCCTAGCGTGACATAATGTGACACTTTTTTGTGCGTGTTGCCGGTGTTCATCGATTTATAAGACGTTATCACGTCATAAATTTAATAAATCCGACTATATGCATAAAAACTCAAAAGGTAAAAAGAAAACAAGTCTACGGTCTTGAATTATGTTACATAAAAATAAATAAGAACACTATTGTAATAAATCGAATTCAACAGTTGAGACCCATTGAAATCCTCACAGGCTCGAAGATATTCCTGACTAGCTAAATATTTCTTTAGAAATAGGCCCCGACTGCTAAATACGCTATATTACAATGGTGTTGTTATTTATTTTTATTACACATTTTCATTTTTTAATCTGTCGGGTTTTAACATTTTTATTGTTTATTTATTTATATTCATAACTGACGAAGACAAATATAAAAGTGCAAAAGAATTCATACAATATTATGTTCGTGATGAACAGAAATTATAAATTTCCTTTACGCTATACGTATTGGTTTTTTATGGCGTCACTTATTCTATGTCACTCGGGCTTAGAAGACAATTCTAATGATACTAAAAACATTAAAATCGGTTCAATAATTTTGAACTTATCGTGCCACAAAGATATATTACTTAGTATACATACATACATACGTACACCAGTCGCGTAAAAGATAATATTTTACAAAAAAAATTCTTGATTTTGGTAAAATACGAGATTTGAACGTGAATTTTCTTTTGAGAAAGTAATTGAGAAGTATGTGTTTGTCTCACAATGAAAATAATAAATATTGCAAAAAAAAACTGTAGGTACTGAGATTTTGTCTTCGCCCATCACTAGCTAGTTTGTTTATTTATGTAACAAGTCTACAAGAATTACGTATAACAACTTACCTCTATACAGCGCGTAGCAGTGTTGCTCGGAGTCTCGGCCTGAAGGTTTTCTTCATTTTCAGTACTGGAAATATTATTCATCAATATCCACTTTTTATTTATTTTGTAATTTTTGTACAACCCTACGCCAGGCACGGCGCGCGCGCGCCCGTGCAATTTCTGATAGGAAACATACCTATTTCCACTTCCACATATTTAGACATGATGAACATGAAAACTAATAATACTGTAACTAATAATAGTGTAAGCAAACTCATTGCTTTGAAATACATAAATATATGAAAACTAATACTATATTATGTAATAAAATTTATTATTATGAAAATTGTTCCTATAGAAATTGACTTTATTACTTATATAGATATTGAAATTACGTAATTATTACCTACTGGACATTGTAATTTTTCTTCTTAGACTGACATACCTAATTGTGTACCTATCTAATTACATGTCAAATCAATATTTACATGCTGTTGTAGGTATATGTCTGAATCAGGCGATTTAAATCATTGTACCTATTTGCTTTGTAATGTACCTACCCTGTTCAAAATGCAAATAGATTATATTATTATTACTACTAAGACATGATAAGCATACACACAAATAAAAGTAATAAAACTAGGATTTTTACTTGACACTAACACAAATCTAGTAAATTTTTTCTAGGTATTTAGGACAAGACGTAGTCAAGTAGGCAGGTAAATAAATAAGTAGGGAGGAACTTACATTTTATTCCGAGATCTTTTGGCTTTCACGTTTTTATAATGCGTACTAAATTTTCTTTTCGCTGGCATGGCACTCAGCAAATTATCCTGCGAAAAGAGACCCTCGATTACCAATTACGTTTATGATACCTATTGCCTTTATCATGTTGAAAAATCTATGTATGTCGTGCAGAGAACTATATACCCCGCCAGTTCATATCTCGAGAAAATAAGGTGGGCAGGGCTTTGATTGTTTCAAGCCTGAATTGATACCTACTTTACAAGGTTCATAAAATGACCTACGCAACAAAGTAAATAATTTTGTATTTCTTACGATTTATATCTAGTTCCATCATGGTTTTCTTTCAGACTTTCATTATATCGGTACTTTCTATTTACTGAAAGTAAATTAGTTATAAAAATATTGTACTTACAGTTTTTCACAAAAAACACAAATTTACAACACGTAATTTTGCTGTAGCATCCGACACGCGTGGAGTCACTTTGAAATTCTATGGCGCACTGGCGACTAGTTGCGACGATCGTTCTATCGGGACGCGTTTGAATTTGCATACATTTTTCTATGGAGAATTTACGTAAAACATATCTAGATTTTAGGGCTTTAAAAGGGGAAGTCTTTGTTTGTAAAGGTACAAAAAAAAGTACATGGTTAGATTTATTGGCTTTTTCAGTGTTCAAAAAGTGTTTCTTTTTATCAATTTGTGTTGATTTATTGGGTTAAATCTGAAAAATACGAAGGCAGGTTTTCGAATTTTTTCTCAATTTTGTGCGTTTGTTGACGTTTATTATATAACAACTACAGGGTTTTAAGAGTTAAAATTAGCACTAACATCATTTTTGGTCTTTCATTTTAATATATACAAATTATCGTTGTTATTAATCATATGTAAATAGGTTAAATATGAAAAATCGTAACACTCTTTTCGGTGATTTTCACGATCTGGGCCCTTAATTAAATATTTATTGTACTTATTTAAATAGAACTAATTTTCACGGCGAAGTTTGTATAGCCTCAAATATAAAAAAAAATGTATGTATTATTAATTATAATTGAAAAACGTGACGGACAGACAGACAAATTTTCGTATTAAATATATAAATGTGCTTGGTTAATGTAAGATTTTTAAGGTCTTTTTCAAGAATGATTTTACCATGCCAATGTATCGGTTCAACTAGACACTGGTGTTAAGTTTAGGCTGAGTTTAACGAAATGTGAAACCTAGTATTCTCACTTAGCTTTCCTCTCATCTTTCTTCTTTAACATTCCGCTACATCCCCCAGGTAGTACTTGCATCATCATCATCAGCGTGAAATTGAGAATAAACCTCCTGAGGAAACTGCCGCTGGTTCAACTTCACCTTATTTTCTACTAGCGGACGCCCGCGGCTTCGCCCGCTTGACAAATTATATACACAAAAACCTTGCTCCAGAACCACTCTATCCATTGGTGAAAACCTCATCAAAATCCATTGCGTAGTTTTAAAGATCTAAGCATAGATACACGGAAGCGACTTTGCTTTATAATATGTAGTGATTTGTGTAGCAAGTTCCACCACGTGTCATCAATTGACAGTATAAAATAGTAAATAATTATGCTTATTTCTTTTCAGATACTCCTGTGCTACCGCTCAATCAGTTCTTGCTAACTGAAAGTAAACAAAATTAGAAATAGAAATTTTTCAACTACGAGTATGTTGGGTCCAAAATAATTGTGATAATTGTGTGTTCTAAGTGAATTTCGTAGTAGTGATTTTAAATGAATTTCGACTGTGATTTTTTCTTGTATCGTGTGTTGATTTAAACCACCTCGTGACGTTGTGTAATAATGGCTCAAATAGATAATCCAAAAGCATTAGATGCAGTGAAAAATATAATCCCCACTGGAGTTGATACGGACAGATATAAGCCAGAAAAAAGAAGATGGTTGGTTCTTGCCTTATTCGTGTTGTATTCAGCCTCGAACTCGTCGCAGTGGGTTGAGTATACGATAATTATGAACATTGTAGTAGATTATTACGGTGTGTCGGGTAATGTTGTGTCCTGGACTTCAATGATATACATGGTGACGTATGTGCCTCTGATCTTTCCAGCCAGCTATTTGTTGAGTAAGACGGTAAGTGATTTCATTACACTCTTAATCTTAGTGTTGTATAAATTGTGTGCTGGATCCTTCAAGATCCACGTGCCGATTTAAGGTAAGCGTCCACATGTCCACATCGTAAGGATTGGACGTATCGCATCAAACGGATTAATTTTTCACAGTGCGTCCACTGTATCGGTAGTGATCGGATTTGCCGACGCAAGGACTAGCAAATGCAAATGGCGGACGATGCATCATCGGCACGCATCGCAAAAGTTGCCTCTCGGAGCAACGCCGTCGGCATTGCCGATGAGCAGATTCGTGCGATGCGTACGATGCGTATTGATGGACGCACCTGTTTGACTTTCTATACAAAGAATACTACGATCCGTTTCGTACGATGCGGACATGTGGACGCTTACCTTTAACGGACGAAGCTCGAAAATTTTGTGGGTTTGCCGTAATTGGCTCGCACCGAAGTCATATTGAAATAGTATTCAGCATTGCATTGTATTGTCAAATGACAATGGGCGTTTTCACATAGCACGATATCGTCCACAATCATCATCATCAGCCCATATCAGTCCACTGCTGGAGATAGGCCTCTCCAATGACACGCCATATTCTCCGATCTTGAATCAATTTCATCCACCCAACGCCCGCTATACGACTAAGGTCGTCGCTCCACCGAGCCTCGGGGCGTCTCACGCTACGCTGGCCGATTCGCGGTCTCCACTCCAGAACCTGCATGGTCCAGCGGTTGTCGGTTCTGCGACAGATATGACCGGGCAATTGCCACTTTAGCTTGCATATGCGCTGGGCTATATCGGTGACACCAGTTCTCTGACGGATTACCTCGTTGTGAATGCAATTCCTCAGAGACACTCCAAGCATAGCCCTTTCCATGGCTCGCTGTGCGATATGATATCGTCCACAAGAGTATATCGTGACATTATCGTCACGATAAATTTACATTCTTATCTTAAAGTTCCTGCTGCCACTTACGATATCGTCACGATATTTATAGACGATATCGAGTGTCGTTATCGTGCAATGTGAAAACGCCCAATGATGGAAATAGAGTGGCCGTGAGATTTCTTGCCAGATTTTTACTCACAGGCTCTACCTGTTGCTGGCAGTAAATGTAGGTACATCTAGAATCAATCTTTTTAATTTTAATTTTTACATTCATAAGTGTTATTATAACCCAAATGAATTATCTTTTTGAATCTTTGAATCTATCTTCCTATACTTACTCGTTTAGTTTTTGAGCGGAGCGAAGCGGAGCTCAATCTTAGGCGACAAGTGTAAATCGTTTGTGCGTCTACTCCTCCGAAACGGGTCGACCCATTTTGACCAAATTAGCATGCTGGTCGACATCATACCCTGGAGTGTATACATATATCTGAAATCATGAAAATAGAGCTGACCACGGAGGAATAATCACCGAAAATGTCCTGAAAATCACCGAAAAACCAGATGATTAAATGGTTGCCATGGAAACACGTGCGTCAACAATGAAAATAGATTTTTTTTCATTCGATTAATTAATTTTCTGATTCTGATATGTAATAAAAACATTTGCTCCGCTCAACATTTGCAATTAGCAGCATGCATTGCATACCTAGTTACACTACGGAAGCTTACAAGTACCATTTACAAATTCAATCGTCAATTACAATGTCCTTGAGCAATCATTGATAAGTAATCAATTTTAATAAGATCAACACGCTTAGCATTGGTGGTCTTGTTACAGCCTCTGTATACTAGTGTTCACGTAAAAAAAACGCTGTGCGAGAGTGGGAGGGGTATGTTTGCGCATCGGTATTCTCGCTCTTACTCGCTGTTACTGTTGTAATAGATCGATAAATCGTCTACTGCGCATCTTGAAGGTCAGCGTTCTCCTTATGTGACGCGAGGTATAGGTACCACGTTGTTAAATAACAAAGTATTGGATTACACTAGATTACTTACCACAGTGTTTAATAAATACTAATATAACAGTAAATCAACTCATTTATTAAACAGCAAACCTACAATGTCTTGATGTTTATTCGCTCAACCAGAAAGGGTCATCAAGAACATACTTCCAGCCCACCATACATTGAGTGGTCGATCGGATCAGATGAAAATGCGACAGTTTGGCCTGAACAAATTGGAGTACAATACACGATACAATCGCATCAGTACATTCCCGTTTTAAGTCTCTCCGGCCGACTGTTGCGATCTTGACACACACGATGTGAATTTGCATCCGGTCAGGTAGATCTGTAGGTAAATAAATCACTTCGTCGTATATTCGGAAAGCAACTTAAGACGCGCGCAGTATATTAAAGAGTCTGTACTGTCAAAGAGGCAGAGGAGGGGCTCGTGGTCTAGAGGTAACCGACAATTTTAACACATTGCAAAGGGAGTAACATCGAGTCAGGCCAAGTTCTTAAGACACCGACACACTCCGTGCTTTGGAGAGCACGTTAAGCCGTCGTCGCTCGATCCCGGTTGTCTTGCGAACATCTATGGCAGTCGTTAGGGGTAGTTGGAGCTCTTAATCAAAAATCCTCGCGGTCTAAATACAGAACTTCGATATCGCCCATGGGTTGTGGACGTCAGATGGCAGTCGCTTCACGGAAAATATTGAAGTTCAGCCGAATCGCAGTTAGACCAGAAAGCCGACCCCAACTGAATTGGGAAAAGGCTCGGTGAATGATGACTGTCAAAGAGGCAGTATCTATAGGAATAATTCAGTACCTACCTACTTAATGCTAATGAGTATACCTACTAAAACTTTTAAATCAAAGAGTAATAATATAAAACCACCGTTATAATGTATGGTCCAGTCAACGATTGTATGTATTGTTTGAATAGCTCATTGAATCAACGCTGGCCATTTAAGAGCAATCACATTATTACGGTCATTTCAACAGATTTGATTGAATTGACTCAGACGGCGTTAAACAATGACTTCTGTTTCATACAAGAACGATAGATAATAAGTTACGAACACTGGCAGTTAGATAGGTACATTGTAAGACTTAGGCACCAGGGCATCAAATTTATTTATTTACTAGTTGTCCCGACGAACTTCGTACCACATAATTTTTTCTAATGTTCGGCTAAACTTTATTTTTGCTTCATAAGAACCTTCTCCTGGTAGTAACGATCACAACAAAAAAAGAATTAGTGAAATCGGTTCAGCTGCTCTCGAGATTTCCGCTTAGCAACACATTTAGCGATTCATTTTTATAATATAGAAGATTTATTTATCAACCCGAATGCAGATATAACATATTGTGGTCTTATAATTAAAACAGTCCCGGCTACATTCTACCACTTATGTGTGGTGTGTAAATATCATACTCGTACATCAATCAATGCCAAAAATTTAATTATCGAAACAATATTAAAATGTTAACTTAAAAGTTAAAATTTTAGGAAAAAAAAATTACAATGTGATTGATATACAATGTCAAATCATAATAAACAAAAAAAATTACAGCAATGACAATCTTATTTATGTCAACAATGACCGTAGATTTAGAATTTAATAATGTCAAATAGACGTCATAGAAGTACATAGGTACGAGTACCTACTCTTCTTCTACTACTAGTACGGTGTCTGGCTTGTGCTTCGCGCCGCACCACGCCATAGGTTTTGGCCTATAACTTTTGACCCTTTAGGACTAGGTCAAATTTTTGGCTTGCCTCCAGATGCTATGGCGATGCGAGGGCTATCCATAGAGGGGTCAACCATCATTGGAGCATAAGCAGTTTTCGAGAGCTAAGGGGGGACAAAAATTACATTCAGCATTTCTATATATAGATGTCCAAGGGGCCCTAGCAATATGCATCTGTGGTCAAATTGATTCTCATTTGCACGCGGGGCACCTACAGACGAACGAAGCACTGGCAAACTATTGAAAATTTCGGAAAACGACTATTGACTAGGGCATATCATATTAAACGTCTCCCTGATTTTGTAACACATACAATCAAAGATTGCGATTCGTTTTGTAATGAAATTCCATGAAATAGTTTTCCCATCCCAAATTCCCACGGGAAAGTACCTATACCTACTAAGTATCCCTCAATGGGCGTTTTCACATTGCACGATATCGTAATGATATCGTCCACAATATCTTGGCGATATTCTTACCTTAAAGTTACTGCTACTTACGATATCATCACGATATCGTGCAATGTAAAAACGTCCAATTCAGGCAATGGTCTTTTGGGCTGGACTGGAATCGACGCCCGCGGGTAATCGCACATTAATTATGTTCGTAAATTTTGAGGTATTGGATTAGTGTATGCAAGTACTATTCCCTATTCTGTGCTAGTGGTGTCTCGGTCAGTTGACAGAACGTTATTTCTGGAAAGGGAGCAGTCGCTGGTCCAGCCTAAGATCATCGTTTTTGCCATAGGTACATTATGGTAAAACGATTTAAGACAGCATCATTTGCCTTGCGAAACCTGCAGCACCTGTAAGTAAATATCTACAAAGCGGCAAGGAATGAGTCTACGATTAACGTCTGATACGTGCGATATCTGCCCTCCTGTCAACTAAGTAATATTATGTACCTTATCGATTTATCAGCTTCATAGCTAATTTTCAGAGGAAGCTGATCTTAGAATGATGCTCTCATCTCATCACTACAAGATAAATTATAGATAGGTGCGATAAAAAGTAGGAAATAAAACCGGCGAAGTGCGTGTCGGGACGTATAGAATAGGGTTCCGTAGTCACACATATTAACATCTAAAACTCCTGAACAAACAAATTTGTCTAAAAATGTTATAGTTTTCCTTGAAAGTTCATAACATGGAGTACCATCATAAATATTTTAAGATTTTTCGACCCAGCCGTTTAGATTTCAGAGGGGGGGGGGGACGCCCTGTTTTCGCAAAAACATGCTCTTCAAAGCTTAATATCTAAGCAAACAAATACTTACACCAGAAAAACATTTATAAACATCTCATAGTTTTTAAAACACTTATCTAATAATACACCACACGATGGAGTAGACACAAGAAAAAAATATCATCCCCACTTTACGTGTAGGGGACGAACCCCAAAAATTTTTTTCAGTATTTTAGTTTAGCATTTTTCTAGCGTAGTAAATATACATCTCCAACATCCATGCAAAGTTTAATACCAGCGCACTAACCTTTTGAGAAGAATCAGCATCGTCATTTTTAAAGATTTTAGATGACAAATAGCAATATAATATTGGGAATTTTCGAAAGTTTTTTCATAAAATCTAAAATATGTCACATGACATGAAGTTCAACATCATTTTAGACCATGCTGAGTTGATTGCAGCTGGTCTTTAGTCCCTAACTATTACCGTTCTCGATTTGACCTCGTTTTAACCTTGACCTTAGGATCAGAGGTCAAAGGTCAAGCTCATTTTACAGGTCTTTGACCATGCTGAGTCGATAGGCGTTTACACTGAGTCTCTGGCTCTTACCGTTCTCGAGTTGAAAGTTGTTCACGGACGGACGGACATTACTGTTGTATAAGAGATTTTCGTTTCGAAAACTCTAAAAATTATAGTTTTGGGCTGGACTCAAACCACCGACTGTTCCCTTTCCAGTAGGAACGTTCTATCTACTGACCAAGACACGATAGTTAGTGGTCTCTTGGTCAGTTGGTAAAACGTTCCCCTACTTACGTCGCTACTTATTACAAAAAAGTGAATGGCAAATTTGTACTAAAGGCTTAGATCAAAAATACCTAGATTACCGATCAGTGCTTTAAAAACGGCACCACTTCAGCTCGGTCATTGCACACCTGCGCGCTTCAACCGCGCGCCGCAAGTTCCTATTCCGCTTGCTTACTCTCGAGGGATGCGACAACGACACTGTACATTGATGGCGTATTTGAGTGCCAAGATTCCGCGTTGTATTTGTACTGAATCCAATATCTATAGTATTTTTGATCAAGACTAAAGGTAATAAAAGAATCTACAACTTTTGTATACACTTTTTTCACCTCAAAATTTATGTGAAAAATTATAATAACGAAGATTTTGGTTTTTTATCGTTTACGAAAAAAGGTTTTTTTACAAAATTTTGTGGAATTGACAATTTTACATTTTATCTTAATTTCTATCATGCCCGGCTAAGGCGAAGGAGGAACACCGTGGATAGGTTTTAGTGGGTAGTCCGGCCCTTACCTTTTATGTTCCAAATATACTGTAATTTTTTGTTTTTCACTAAATTTTGACTAAATATCGAAAAAGCACCTTAATTTTTAAGCGAATCCATTTCCCGTAGGAATTTTCTACCAACTGACACAATAGTAAGTGGTGTCTTGATCAGTTGGTAAACCGTTCCCCTACTTACTTACTTTATTACATGTATGTTGCTATTTATTTGTCAACACAAAAATCTTTTCAAATAGCTACATAATTCTACTCATAACTACCTAGTTATTCAAAGAGGTATTTCGTGTAAACAAGAATGATATACCTAAATGTTGTTGTTGCTTGTAAATAGCGATTTGGTAACACATAATATCATTTAAACACTCGTATTGTTAATTAGTCTGTAAGCCTCTATTAAAATTAAATAACCTAAAAAAATTAAACCACAATGAACGCCTACGAGAAAACATGTGGCAAATATCTAATTGTATCATAGCGTCGAGATGATACATTAGTTGTAGGCACTTGTAAATGGATGTTTTTCGATAGAGAACTATATTTTAAAGGAATCTTTGGAAAATTTGTCGGTCCGACGTAATAGGAGGCTTATTGCTGTTACAGGGCACTATAAAATATTTTATAGCAAAAAAAATGTCATGATGTCTGTCTGGTTTCTAATGTAACTAGTACGGTGTCTTGTGCGATGCTTCGCGCCGCATCACGCCATATGTTTTGCCCTATAACTTTTGACCCCTTAGGGCTAGGTCAAATTTTCGATTTTTAAGCTTGCCTCCAGATCGAGGGCTATCCACAGAGGGGTCAACCATCATTGGAGCATAAGCAGTTCTCGAGAGCTAAGGGGAGCATTCCCCATTTCTATACATAGATTTAGTAATTACACAAACACTCAAGGTTTATACTTCAATAACTGTCGTCACGAAGGGTGCTTCATCTAGCTCGTTATAAATGGGCATCAGGAATGCTGTGGACACGATGTTCGCAATCCAATTAAGCACTTTACCATCCCTGATCGGCGATTAATCCCTTTCAACCTTTAAATTAATCGTGGTCGTTAGGCGAATGTTAATTGCTTACGTTGTTTTTAATGATATAATTGAGGTTACGTTCATGCAAAAGAAATCACTTTGTTTGGTGTGTCGCCGACTTCCAAAAAAGGAGGATGTTCTTAATTTGACTCATTGTTTTTTAGGATTCCGTAGTAAAAGTCTTGGAACCCTTATAGATTCGCCATGTCTGTCCGTCTTTCCGTCCGTCCTCGGCTGAAACTTTGCATAGATATGTATATTTACTACGTCGACAAAGTGCTAAAATTTAATTCTAAAAAATAATGTTTTTTGGGGTACCTCGCGTCTACCTCATCGTGTGGGGTATCAAAAGATAAGTCTAAAATTTAGAGGTTGCTAAAACGGTTTTTTGATTTAAGTATCCGTTTGCGAGATATTTAGCTAAACCTAAAAGGCTGGCGTGAAAAGCCTGAAAAAATTCATGATGTTGATCCATGTAATAAACTTTGAAGGAAAACTATAACGGATAGTATAACTCTGTTAGTTTAGGAGTTATAGAGACTTTTATGGGTGGCTACGGAACCCTATTCTATGCGTGGCCCGCATCTTTATACTGGGGGAACCGATATGATTTTTTTTTATTGAAAAATAATACTTCCCAAGTGTCCTATTTCAATTTGGTCCCATCCCGGCAATCATTTATAAATAACTAGCTAATCGCCGCAGCTCCGCCAGAGTGATTTAGTTTACTCGTTCCCGGTTCCCGTGGGAACACATTACCGGTATAAAAAGTAGCCTATGTTGCTCAGGGCGAATGTAGCTTTCCAATGGTGAAATAATTTTCGAAATCGGCACAGTAGTTTTTGAGTTTATTAATTACAAATCTTTCCTCTTTATAATACTCGTTTATAGTAGTATAGATAAATAAATAAAAAAATATTTTTTGGACATTCTCACACAACGTCATCTAGCCCAAACTAAGATACGAGTATAAGCTTGTGCTATGGGATCTAGACAACTGATAAACATACCTACTTACATAGTTCTAAATACACAAGTACATGTTATACTTACATAGAACACCCAAACTCCGAAACAAAAATTTGTGCAATATTTGATGCAACTAGGGAATCGAACCCGACACTCGGAGAGTCGAAAGCCGATGCACTACCGACCACGCCACCGAAGCACTTTTTACCCATTTGTTTCCATTTCGGAATTTAAAGTCGGTTTTTGTGTCCTTTTGACGTCTTTCTTTCTTTTTAAAAGTAGATGATGCCCGTGTCTCCGTCTAGGTCTAAATAAAATAGTAATGGACTGAGTATCTATCTATATATAGAAATGAGGAATGTCCCCCTTAGCTCTCGAGAACTGCTTATACTCCAATGATGGTTGACCCCTCTATGGATAGCCCTCGATCTGGAGGCAAGCCAAAAAATCGAAAATTTGACCTAGCCCTAAGGGGTCAAAAGTTATAGGCCAAACCAAAACCTATGGCGTGGTGCGACGCTATAAGCACCGCGCAAGACACCGTACTAGTGTAGAATAAGTAACTAGTTTACACGTTCCTGATTCTCCATCAATACTTAACAGGATGAAAAGTTTTTATGTACCTAGAAAAAATGGGATGTCAAGGCGAACGTCCAGGCGATGAGAATTCAGATTCTTGAAACGGAGCGTGAGATTCAAACACGTGCGGTCCGGCAGGTGTTAGTCGGGAATGAAAACATTTACTAGTTACTGCCAGTTTTAGGTATTTGCAATCCAGTGAGACATGAACCTGGCAATAAAATCCCATACCAACTCTTTTTTAATAAAGTAACGCATAAAATTTTCCGACTGGCGGCAATAGGCTCGCACGCTGTTACGTGGTACCAATAAAATGGCGAAAAGTGTGTATAATACCTACCAGCTATGAATGTACCTTACACCCACCTTGGGATGCCCAGGGATGATTTACGTTGGGGCGGCAAAATAAAATCAGCAAAGAAAAGCAGGGTTTCGAACCTTTAAAATTTTTTGGGGGTCCATTTCCAAAAACGGCAAAATAATTACGACTGTCTATCACGGTTCATGAGATACAGCCTGGTGACAGACGAGGGACAGTGAAGTCTTAGTAATAGGGTTCTATTTTACGGAATCCTAAAAAATGTAGACATAGGTACTACCTATTCTATTATACAGGGTTACCTGGTAAGTCGTGCAAACTCCGTTCAGGGGTGGTAGTTCCCACCATTTCTGACAAATTTCACCTTGGACCCTGCCCTCCAACCTAACCCTTTTCATCAAGTTATAAGGTTTTGAAGATTTTTTGAAAAAATGCCGATTTCTTGTCTATTGGCCTATCTTTTTCGTTTATTTTTGTTCTAATTTTTATTTTTATACGATTTTTGTGTAGCAGATTACTGCATATAGTATTTGCGATTTGTGTAGCTGTCATTAAAAATCTGTATATATGCAATTCATTTAACAATGGGTAGGAAGTGAGACTGACTGGTTGTTACCGCACCATATAGAGAATATCCTATTCTTCTATTAGTTTTGTACAAACTACAAATATACTAAATATATAGATGTAAGTGTGTTTGTTTGGGTAATCTTTAAAACTACTGATTGTTTCAAAGTAGCCTTTGTCAATCGGGGATTAGAGCTACAACATATTAGTGAAAGAATTTTCAAAATCTGTTATGTAGTTAAGGAGCCTATTTAATGCCCGCATCCATCGTGAGGTCACACCCCGGTGTCAACACTGCGAGGTTTTCGACGACGACACCGCACTCCACACGTTGGTGGAGTGCTCAGCGTGGGCGAGAAAGCGCTGGGACCTCGTAGGGGGTCCGGGCGTGGGTACCCTCTCGCTGGAGACCATGCTTCAAGCCATGGTCTTCAGCGCGAGTAGATGGAACGCGGCCGTGTCCGATGAAGTCATGCTCGCGAAGGAGGCGGCCGAGAGGGACACGGAGCGTACCCTCCCCGCTGAGTTCCGCAGCCAACTGCGAGGGCGCCTCAGACTCATTTACGCCCAGGACCATCAACTTCCATGATCGGGGCCTGAGGACAGCGGGTAGCCACCCGCCGTCCTTACAGAAGCAGGAAATACGCGCTACGGTAAATATCTCCTGGTGCGCACCAGAGGCCTTGGCAACGGACGTAGGAGCGGATCGCGCCTGCGAGGAATTAAAAAAAATGCCAACAAACAATAAAATCTTTCTAAGTTATATTACTTATGATAACATAGAATAAAAGTGGCTATGGCTCCCTGTCCGTCCCATGAACCTACCTATGCATAGATCTTTAAAACTACGCGACGGATTTTCATGCGGTTTTCACCAATGGATAGAATTGTTCTCGAGAACGGTTTTAGTATGTATATAATTTGTCAAGCGGGCGTCTACTAGTTAGTCTATATAAATAATTGTATTGTCTATGAACTTCACCGTTAAATATATAACAATATGTTAATAGATACTGCCAAAGTTATGAGTTCATATGAAAATATTTGCCGTAAATCTCTTTTAACGAGCGCTCGGGAAAAGTTTACTAGCCGACTCATTTAATATGAGGAGGGGATTTCACTTATTTTTATTGTTGAAAAGGTATTTTTACCAGTGTTATATTAATATTCTATTTCATAATTATGTTCCTATTAACGTATCTGATTGTATACGGGTCTTATGTACATATTATCCAGGATTCTAAATCAAAATGAATTCTCCTTTCAATAAAATTAGGTATCTATTTACTTTAAATATTTAAGAACTTTCCGTCAATTAGGCATAAGGACACCTGTATAAGAGAAAGATAAAGGCTGGTCTTTTGATACACTTAAGTTTAAGATTTCACAAAATCTATGTGACTTCATCCTAAGCACCCTCCACCAAACTATCAGCAGAATTGAGAATTTTAAGTTGAGTATTTATTACATACTTATATCAGGCCTATGTCACTCGCCTAACAATCGCAAAAAATACGTGACGTCAGCGACAACTTGAAGTTGTAAGTCGTAATTTGATATTAAGTATATTTGAAAATTTTAATAGTGTGTTAACTACGATTAAATTACTCTGATCATTATTAAACTTGACCTAACTTGCTGACATAAACATGACTTTGTAGAATTATAATTTGACATAATAGCCATTAACATTTGTATCTAATAATATTGTATAATTTTAGTTTTTTCATTTTTTGCTTGTATTTTTGACTTTCTTGATATTTTTGATATTTTTGTCACTGTAACTAAAATTTGCATGTCTTTTCTAGGCTATAAAGCAGCGCTCTATAAAACTGTTTTGGACACCTGGACTACACCTGTTTTATGCAAATAAATGCTTACTTACTTACTTACTTTCCTGACAACCCTAACGTTCGAATGATGTTCTCTGTAAACAAAATAATGTGCTTTAATCAACGTCGGAGTGCAAGTTCTGTATGTAAGTACTATATTCCCTATTCTGTGCTTATATTCTAATCAGACAAATGTTTGTTTCTGAATTTTGCCATTTTACGTAGGTACCTACTCAATAAATAGGTAACTTACTAAACTTCTCAATACAGAAACCATGTCTACTATGTCTGACTACATTGCATGCACGCACATATCAGCTGGTCACTTAGAAATATTATTAGATTAAATTAATTCTTGGTGCCATTTAGATGCAAAATTTTATAAATGACAATACAATTCCAATCTAAATTAATATTTTTGTGTTTCAAAGCAATGATTTTGCTTAAAGTTTTCTTAAAATAAACTGAAATATCATCGGCATAACAAGAACCCATAGCCTTCCTATAAAAGGGGAATGCTTTGACCACTGCACTGTGGCTCAAAAGTATAAGTAATTTTCGAATTAAAGCTGTACTTAGATGGCTATGTTTTAAAACATTATCGACCATGGATAATCTACCGAGTTTCTTGCTGGTGTCTTCTCAGTAGAACCAACTTACCGAACCAGCGAAAGAATCATTTTCTAATGGTTTATTTAGGTACTTATATTAGTATTTTTATAATATTACTTGACTAAAATTTTGACATTCATTGTGCTCTTTATATGCCTAAACTAAATAAACGAAATTGATTCTTTTGATTCTTTGATTCTTGACCGGTTTCTGATGAAGAATTTTGGGTTGAGTATTTGTTGAGTAGGTAGGATAGGACCATAGGACCTATGTTAAATGTCAAAATTCAGAAACAAATTTTGACATTTTACGTGCTTAATAGATACACAACTTGAAATTCGTAATTTAGAAAACGACTGTATGTTTACAAAATACAACTGTGGTATTTCGGAAGTTGACATTCCAAATGAAATTTTACATAAACATTATAATGTATCAAACATAGGTGATGACCAAATACTACAACATTTTTATCTATTATAGTAAAAATTATGAACGAGTCTTAAGGGACCTTGTTCAATAAAACAAATGATACATACCTAACCAGTTAACATGTTGACATTAAAACGCGATAAGCACGTTGTAGTATTTATAATCTAAATCCTTTATGTACTCGAAATCAGTATGATTAAAGTTGTATTCTTGATTGTTTTGATATTATTTCATCGTGCGAGCATTCATTCAGCATGATGTTTTTATCACGCATGTCGGAGGGTGCACAGGGAATGCTGATTCAGCCACAAGGAAAATGGAAAAGTCAAATTGTATCAGTCAGTCACAACAGTCACTGGCTAACCGCCGCGCAACTAACACGCCGGTGCCTCGTTCAATAAAAAAAAAACGCGCGCGCGGGAAAACTGACAATAAAATTGTTATCACTTACAAATTTTATTAGATTAACTTAATTCTTATTGCCATTTAGATGCTAAATTCTGACAATAAAAAGATAATAATATAGACATTAGATACATACGTCTAAGTAGGTATATTAACTATTTTATGAAGTTTAAAATATAATATTTAAAAACATGACGGATCTGAAAAATACGGAAGTATGCGGGAGTGTGATGGACGGGGTCGCTGAAAAAGGAGGCGTTTTAGAATCACCTGCCAGGAAGTTGGCTCCAGTGGAATACAAAGTATATCCTGTTAGATGGCTGGTTTTGTTCGTGTTTGTGTTCTATTCAGCTTCAAATTCCATGCAATGGGTACAGTACACCATAATACATGACGTGGTGGTGAAATATTACAATGTGTCCAGCAACATGGTCAACTGGACATCGCTAATATTCATGTCGGTCTACATACCATTAATATTTCCTGCTAGCTATTTGCTGGATAAGACGGTAAGTTTAACTACATTTTTTTAATTCGTACCCTCTTTTTAAAAACCTTTCGAGACCATTCAGAAAAATTATAATCAGCTACAAACTAAATAGAATTTTTACTTTAATTAGATTTAGGTAGGTGCGTACTTAACTGTTTTGAATAACGAATATAAAAAAGAAATTCACATGCCTAAGTAGACAACTTGCTAAATAGAATGTATTTATTTAGATACATCATCATTCACCGAGCCTTTTCCCAACTCAGTTGGGGCCGGCTTTCCAGTCTAACTGCGATTCGGCTGAACTTCGATATTTTCCGTGAAGCGACTGCCATCTGTCCTTCACAACCCATGGGCGATATCGAAGTTCTGTAGTTAGACCGGTCGGATTTTTGATTTAGGGCTCCAACTACCCCTAACGACTGCCATAGGTGTTAGTATGACAACCGGGACCGACGGCTTAACGTGCTCTCCGAGGCATATAGGGGTCTCAATGTCTTAAGAAATGGTCACCCATCCTAAGACCGGCCTGAGTCGATGTTGCTTAACCTTTGCAATGTGTTAACATTGTCGGTTACCACTAGACCACGAGCCCCCTATTTATTTAGATACATATGAAACATAAAAGACGAGCATATAATTATTTTAATCTGATATGAAATATTATATCTGTAAGTATACAAGTCAACAGTCTAGTCTAGGCTGAACACAGACACTTAAATTACAAACTACTTCTAATTCAACAAGCCCACTTTATTCGATTCATGTTTTAAGTAATAATAATATTTTTTTTTAAATAATCGCAAATACTATTTTATCACTTCTCTTATGTTAAGACGGCATAATTTAGATCGAAAATTCCAGGACTCAAGCTTAATCCGACTAGCCTAGTGGTTTCTCCTCGTTATTTAAAGTCATCCGCATGATACCGCGTATCCTACCTACTATCAAAGTGGGCATACCGGATTTGTACAGCCTAAATCACACGATTTCTTCCTGTCTGCCTCATGCTCGAGTATTCCGCCGAAGGAGATCTACAGAACTGGTCTAAGTGACATTAGGGACCGATCATTTTTTTACGATGTTAAGTGTACCCTTTTTTCTGCCCCATTTTTTGCATTGACCATCCATCAAATTTGTTATCCCTCATATATCCCAAACGGAAAACTATGACAAATTGATGTCATCCAGTTTTCTCTAATTGGTTTTACTTCCTTGTTTCAATATCGACTTCATTTTCGCTATAAATATAAGCCTGTTCAATGTTCGATAAGTATACCAGTTTCTGCAGTAATTAAAAAAAATCTTTAACAGGTATTTTTTATTTATTTGAAACAGTAGAAGCCGTTTTCATTCTTATTATACTGTAAAGTGCTCAAGCAATCTTTTCAGAGGTTAAATGCGTACATATTCCTTGATTTCGGATTTTGTTTTGTTTTATACATTTGGTAGTGAATAGTGCGTTTATGACCAATGAGCGTTTCTGACGAAATGCTACGAATCCGACAGATTTGACGTTTTTTAAAAAGTTAGCGTGACGTATGGCAACACAGTTTGTGCTTAAATATCTGCAGAGGGGAAGGGGCAGGGAAAACGAAACAATACAGAAAGGGGCGCAAAGGGAAAAGTTACCACATACCGCGCGTACCTACCCTGCAGTGTCTGGGAAAGTTTTTGGAAAAGCATGGCTTTTTTTTTGTAGGTGGTACAAAAGAATTTCAAGGAAACAATTAGGTACCTACTAAGACCTAATTACGTGTTCGCAGTCGATTACTAGTTATTACAAACATTATTAGGATAATTGCCACCGATATTACACCTAAAACTTATATCGAATTTATGCGTTTCGGGCGTATACATAATTTTTTTTTGTAGTAATATTTTTGCGTAAAAAGATGCCAAAACCGAAGCCAAACTCTTCTGCAAGTGCAAACAGATTCTGACCAACATAAAACTGCCCGGTTGCCGACAATATGCTCGAGCTTATTACGTCAACAACAAAGGTACTGGCGGAATGCCGGAATGTATCGAGTTACCTACCTTATCTGCCTGTGCTTCTTCGGTAAAATAGGCGAGATTTATAATAATATAAAACGTTTTCGTTAAATATCTGCTGCTGCTATTGCCATAACAGTCATGCAAAAAAAACCTCCATACACTTAACAACTATAAAAACACTGCATTGAAACCGGAATTATTTATATTTTTGTGAGTGTTTGTATTGTTCAGTTCGTCGCACACGTTTTTGTTAGAATTCCATACACAAATAGTAAAACAGGACCCTATTACTAAAACTTAACTGTCCACCACTCTATCACCAAGCCGTATCTCATCGACCGTGATAGTTAGACTGTGTTTTCACAGATGGTGTTTTCCTGTGGCTGCTATGAAAACAAATAATAATAAAACAGAACAAAATCAATATTAACGGGGGCTCCTATACAACAGACATGTTTGTTTGCCTATTTCGGGTCCCATTTGAGGGTACTTCCTTTGAGGACCCCTCAAAGTTTTTATAGATACGGAACACTTTGTGTACGAGTCCGGCTCGTACTTGCCCGGTTTTTTTTTCATGATATTAGTACCTATGTATTATGTTCCCCGTGACTAAATCAGACAACGTGTCAGTCTATAGACTAAACATAAAAACCACTTTGAAGGCCATCAAATCAAATTGTCGAGTTAACAATTATTTAGCATTTTTGTTTCATAAAATAAGAGGTAAAATTAATTTGTTATATGTAGAGGGTAATCTTTGGAACTACTGAACCGATTCAGAAAATGCCTCACTATGTAGCAGCTTTATACCTGCGTACTGTACTGTGTGTGTGTAGGCTTTTCAAGGGTGCTTATAGATCACAAATGCGCAATGCTACGTTGCTATAGATGCGGTTGACATCCTCCAATCATCGTCCACACAGCAATCCAATCCAATACTATAGCACAATCATTTTCATTGGTCTAAATAGCACCACGAACACCAAGACGAACACCAAAATCTTCTCTTTTTAGTCGATATCTCCAAAGCCTTCCCCTCAATCCTCCTGCAAGGAATGTATCAAATTACCACTATCCCTGTATAACCGCCTCCGTTTTCGTCGGCTGAAAATAAGAAACATATTACAAGATGAAGAATTCAGGGACATAAGCAGTGTCAGGGTCATCGAAAATTTAGCTGGTATTGCGTTCTCCTTGCAAGAGAAAGACTGTTCGAATCTCTGCTGAATGATATTGAATTACTGTGAAATGAATTTTTAGTATCAATGTTTAAGCAAACTCGCGACTTTCACACACAAATGATCAGTCCTAACATATTAATATTTATTTAACTAGCTGATTACCGCGACTCCGCCCGCGTGTTGTAGTTTTCACGGTCCCAATTCCCGTGGGAACACATTTCCAGGATAAAACGGTTTAAAAATTGTTACGCCTACGACCTAACTGAAATGAAACATTGATGTAATACCCTAAACCACAGCTGTAGCTAACAACTGCTATTACTACACCATAATCATATTAAATGGCAGTTCAGTCAGACGTTTGTCCTTGCACAAGGTTGACAATATAATTACTGACATTCATTATAATAAAGTTGCATGGACGACGACCAGACCGTCTCGTTTGGTTAAATCTCATTCTGATTTATGCTGATGTATTTAAAAACAATATGTAATGTAAATACCTATTACGACTACGTCCATGGGAAACACTAGAAATTCATCACAACCCATTTGACGCTCACTACTGGACATAGGCCGCCCCCAAAGAGGGCGAATTTAACCTACTTATACCACGCTGGTATACCACTAGAAATTGAATAGTCAAATATTCATCATTCACCGAGCCTTTTCCGAACTTAGTTGGGGTCGGCTTTCCAATCTAACTACGATTCGGCTGAACTTCGATCCGACCGGTCCGGTCGGATTTTTGATTTAGGGCTCCAACTACCCCTAACGACTGCCATAGATGTTTGTATGACAACCGGGACCGACGGCTTAACGTGCTCTCCGAGGCACGGAGGGGTCTCAGTGTCTTAAGAAATGGTCACCCATCCTAAGACCGACCTGACTCGATGTTGCTTAACCTTTGCAATGTGTTAACATTGTCGGTTACCACTAGACCACGAACCCCTCTGTAGTTAGACCGCAAATAGTCAAATATTGTGTCTGGCAAATAATTACAAACTGATTTATTTTGTTCAAAGTTAATTGACACAGCAACTGACTTCAAACTTCCGAAATGGGACCAAATAGTTGTCGGAATGGGACCAAATTGAAATGCAATTGGGAAGTAGAAGCTCCCATTTAAAAAAAATAAAAATCTTTTCACCCAATCCGAATATATGAGGTAACAAAAAAAAACAGTCGAATTGAGAACCTCCTCCTTTTTTTGAAATCGGTTGAGGACCTCGCGCTTTTCTATGTGTCTTTTATCTCGACAATTTATTGTTACTGTCCTATGAGGATATAGTTTCATACTTCCACGCAGACCGCAGATGGCAGTACGTTGTAATTTAATAGGAAACTACAACTAAAGTGATTAAGCGTAAGGTCTAATCTTATCCTCAAAGATCGTCTACCTACACCATAGAATTAGGATGTACCGAAGCGAGTGGCCTGCTATGTGTGTCATCTACACACTTTTTTTTTTTTTAGTTCCGCGACCAAGGCCGCGGCCCCTCTTACGTCCGTTGCCGGGCGTCTCTGGTTACAAGCAGAACGTATTTCCAGTGGCGCCCGGCGGACTTTGACCACCTCTGTGGTCTCTGCGGGGGTTGGGTCGGGATGAGAATCCCGCGTCGTTGGGGTAGGGTTTTATCCCGCGTGAGTGAGTGAATCTGGTTGCGTGCTATGGGGCAAAGGCCCCGCAGCACGCAACCCTTCTAGCCTGCTTCTGTAAGGACGACGGGTGGCGATGCCGCCGTCCTCAGGCCCCGATCATGGAGGTCGATGGTCTTGGGCGTAGATGAGTCTGCGGCGCCCTCGCCGCTGACTACGGAACTCGGCGGGGAGGGTACGCTCCCTCTCGGCCGCCTCCTTTGCGAGGACGACTTGCACGCAGAAGGACACGGCCGCGTTCCACCTACTCCCGCTGGAGACCATGGCTTGAAACTGGTCTCCAGCGAGAGGGTATCCACGCCCAGACCCACTACGAGGTCCCGGCGCTGACTCGCCCACGCTGAGCACTCCACCATCGTCTACACACTAACGTTAAGCCGGTTGGCGATAATTTTGCGAGCTGGCTGACTTTGATTACGCGCAATATACCTAAGTTATTACATTTGGCACAAAGTGTTACATGCAAAAAAGTTAAGTAGTTTCAAAATGATGAACCTACGTTAAAATATTTTGTTTCCAATCATAAATAAAGAAAAATAATTGAAAATGTTAAAAAACAGTTAAATGTCAGAACTACAGAAAAAACCGCTTAACTATGAGTTAAGCGTCATCTTCGTACACAAAATTGGAAGCCAAGCAAATGGCATTTAATATTTACAAATATTTTTAGGAAAAGAAAAAAGACCCGAGTATTTTGGAATAAAATTAAATCAAACTATTGTTAAAATTATATTATTTAAATTATGTTTTTACCCAAAGGTAATTGTATTGTTAATATTTTACAGAGTACCTTACAATAAAGAATGCTGTGAAATTTTTATTAACAGTTATGTACGATTGTAATTTTAGCTACGTCATAATACGTCAATATCTTGAGACCTATCCATTTCAACTGTTCCCATTGCAGTGTGTCTCAGGCTGTAGCCCCTGCGTCCCTGTCACCCCGCAGGCTATAATGAGTTAGGTGGTCCAAACCTATGTACCTATGACGTATACATCACAAGTGACTATCGTTTTCTTATAACAGGAAAAGTTATCAACAATATCGTGGGGTCACGTAACTAGAAATACCCAGTTTAATTATGACGTGGGTAATTACGACTGTTACCATCTCTAATTGGCGGTTTTGACCAAAAATCAATGATCAATATACTGAATACGAACTAGCCATTGTTCAGCGGCCATCATTGAAATGGAATTATGATGAAATAGGTACTTACCAAGTTATTGAGCTGAGGTCGGCTTTGGCCCTAGAGAGGGTGATAGGAGCCCTTTTTACAACATCGGCCTAGGGGGACGGCCGGCCTACCTATCCCCTATCGTCTATTGCCTGGCGTCCCGGGTACGATAAAGGTCAAACCGCACCGCGCAATGCTGCGTAGTGCGGAGCTTAAATGCCGCGTAGTGCGGAGCTTAAGTAAGAGTAACCCCAGAGCACCGGGCGGTGATTTGACTTAGTAGTACCTACCATGATCATATCGCAGACAAACAACGACACAAAATCCGTCTTCAAATTCAAATCTCATTACTGCCCGCTAAAAAGTCATAACGACGGCCATGGAAGTTCGCATGGCAACCGGCACCGAGACCACTAGGAACCGATTAGGAAGTACACTTCTTCCCTTTTCCTCTAAACCGAGACGGCTTATTAAACATGCTCTTCGAGTCACGGATGGGTCTCTAGTGTTTTAAGAAATGTGGTCACCCATTATAATACTGACCTACCTAGTATTTTGTTATCCTTTGTAATGTATTCACATTAACCGGTTACCACTTACCAGCGAGCATCTCGTCAATAAATAAATAAATAAGGATAAATAAGTATTTTTGTACATTCTAACACAACGCCATCTAGCTAATAATAATACATAATAAGCTCGTGCTACAGGATTTAGACGACTGATATATTTCTAAATTATTGATCAGAAACACATAGTAGGCGTTAAATTTACGTTCTAAAGGCCGAATACTGAACACACACACACATATCACGCTTATATCCCCGAAGGGGTAGGCAGAGGTGCATTACACACTCACAATTTGCCAGTATATTTAGTCCCAAGTAATAGGGGGCAAGCCTATTACCGTCACCGGGCACATTTATAATGGGTTATGTCCAAAATGGCCGAATGAATTTAATAGAAAGTAGCAGCAATATTGTAATTTTGAAAAAAAATTGAAACCCATTGCCTTGTGATGATATGAACGATGTTAGCAACGAAGAAAAAAAGTCAATTATGATTCAGATTATAATAAGCCTGTGCCTGAGCCTTATGATATAGTAATAGACGCAGTAATCTTGATTTAAAGATAAAAATAAACGACTCTGAATAAATAACCCAGCCTTGTATTCAATGAATATTTGTAGTTAATATTCACATTTCCTCATTCATTTGGTGATAAAACTCTTTTTTTAGAGAAAAGCAACTGCGAGTAAAAATAGCTTACAGGAAGGTATTGGTTTTCCTCTAAGCTAAAGCCAGTAACTCACTACTTTTATGCAAGTTAAAATAGCTTAGGGGAAAGAATATTTTGGTGTTCCTGTTCGCTATTGTTTACGGTTTTGTTAAAACTGGATCAAAAAGCGACCCTGGTAATTTTAGACCAATTTCAATACTACCTGCCATTAGTAAAATTTTTGAAAAAATTATATTGGAGCAATTACAATCACATTTTAATTCAAATATGCTACTACATAATGAGCAGTATGGATTCACAAGAGGTCGTTCTACCATTCACGCAGGGGTAACGCTTCTGAAGCTTATTTTCAATGCCTGGGAGAATAAGAAAGATACTATTGGTATATTTTGCGATCTCTCCAAAGCTTTTGATTGCGTTGAACATAATACCCTATTACCGAAACTCAATTATTATGGTATCAGAGATTCGGCACTGGACCTAGTTGCCTCATACCTCAGTGATAGAATACAACATATTGATATCAATGGTAGTCGGTCTTTAGGGGCTTCTGTAGCTATGGGCGTGCCACAAGGATCAATTCTAGGTCCGTTTCTATTTTTAGTTTACATAAATGATCTACCGTTCTATGTACATAACTTGTGCGACATTGTTCTATTCGCCGATGATACATCTATTATTTTTAAAGTTGATCGCAAGCTGAGGAATTTTGACGAAGTAAATAGTTCACTTGCCCTAGGTCTGGATTGGTTTAAAACCAATATTTACTTCTGAACGCAAAAAAGACGAAGTGTGTTAGATTTAGTATGGCTAATGTTCAGAACTACGGTACTAATATTATTTAGAACGGTGATACCCTTAATCTTGTAGAATCAACCGTATTTTTGGGTATTACTCTAGACCGTAAATTACAGTGGAACGCCCAAATATCGGGTCTTGCAGGGAAACTTAGCTCTGCGGCTTTTGCTATTAGTAAAGTCAGACAGCTCACGGATGTAGAAACTGCCAGGCTGGTTTATTTTAGCTATTTTCACAGTGTCATGTCGTATGGAATTTTACTGTGGGGCAAGGCAGCTGATATAGAGATCATTTTTATACTCCAAAAGCGAGCTATACGTGCGATTTATAAACTGAATGCACGAGTTTCTCTTAGAGAAAGATTTAAAGAAATAGGCATTTTAACAGTTGCATCACAATATATATATGCGAATATTATGTTCATTAAACAGAATATACATTTATATATATGAACAGTGACATACATGCAATAAATACTAGAAATAAGCATAAATTGGTTGGGACGTATTATCGTTTACAGAAGGTTCATGACTCCTTTGCAGGATTTGGTGTGCGTTTTTATAACAAAATTCCTTTTGAGATTATGTGGCACCTTTAACTAGTATTTGACTTTTTTTGTGAATAACAGAGATTCATAATTTTTAAGTTCACTTGATCCACACATGGTCACGTACTGCCCTTGCCCTCTTTTATTGTTGTAACAGAATCATTGTATTTACTGGCGAATAAAAAGTGTGGCCGTGAGTTTTTCTTGCCAGGTTCTTTCCTCACAGGCTCTACCTATTGCCTTGCGAATCTGGCGGTAAATGTAAATGTAGAAGCATTTTCATTTTTTGACGTTCATAAGTGTTACTTTGTGACCTACATGAATAAAGATATTTTGATTTGATTTGGTTATGAGTCTTCGTTTTAGTAATTAAAACCAAGTATTACTTTGTTAATCCATTTCAATAGTTTACTTCTTGTTTAATTAAGATATAGGATGCATGTAATCCAAACAAAACAAAATCACGTCTGTATCCCCAAAAGGGTAGACAGAGGCGTTCATTAAGCTTAAAACACACTGGTCCTTCACATACGACGTATGCCACGCGACGTGGGAAACAGCGACACACTGGTACGACGCCATACGACGTCTTACAACGTCTGACGGATACGTTATCTTATGCGCTATGTGACACATTAAACGCGTGTGACAGCGTCGTACGCGAGAGATAGCATGGGAACATGCGAATCTGGCTGGTAAGACAGCGTGGTGTGTTTGTTATCATACAAATTGTATAGGCCAGATCAGGCCAGATGTGAAGGACGAGTTTGCCCGTGCCTTTATGCTTACATTTTGACAGTCACTATTGGTTCATAGTTCTTAATGTTTTTATGTTGGTTCATGGTGTGCGATCTGCAAGCCTATTTCGTTCCCGCTCACTTTGATTATTCGCGCACTTTGAGAATGACTTGGGCGAGGATGAGATGTGCCCTGGAGATGTTATAAGGGCCCCTTAACCACCCATATACAGTTGCTAGTGATACAAATAGGTACTGTGAGTAATAGTAGCATTCCAATGTCGAGTAAAATAGAAACACAATCGTATCGAATCTCATAACAAACATTTTACTCGTGAGTCATTCAGTATATACATGATACCATCACCCCTATATCCCCGAAAAGGTAGGTAGTGCATTAGACACCTACACTTTCGAACTTTGTGCAGTTTCCCGGCCTCGATATAAAATCCATAATCACTCTGTGAGTCAAACCAAAATTCCTACAGCCTGGACATTATGTTACACTTTCATACCATATTTATAGAATTTCTGCAGTACCAGCCCCAGCGTATGTATGTCACACCTACCTACGTACTGTCACAGAACCTTCAAAACTTTAAAGCGCAGCCCTATCAACAGTAATCAAAACTAACACCATAATACCCCAAAATACTGAATACCTTATCTACTATACACACCTACCTACTCTACTAGTACACATGTAAATTATTTGTGATGAATAAATAGAAAGATATATATTTTGAGTGCTTGAACTATACCTACATAATATTATTATAATGTCCTAGAGAAAGAAGGACCTTCAGTTATTTGCGTTTCCGTTTTTTTTGGAGGCTGTACGTAAATCGGTTATTTTATTAGCATATTATTTAATATATTAAATAATTCTAAACTAAAAAGAAATAAATAAAATAAAAATATGTTATATTTTTAACACCAATTTGTGAAACAAATGTTTCATTAATATTGCTAAAGGTATTTCTGTACGGAGTGCGTTGCCTGAGGGCGTCGGCGTCGGTCGGCGTAACGTGCTACGCCGACGATACCCTCGTCACGGCGCGGGGTGCAATGTACCAGGAGGCAGCACTCAAGGTCACGACGGGTGTTGCTCAAGTCGTGGGTCGGATACGGCCGCTGGGACTGGAGGTGGCCTTGCACAAGTCCGAGGTTCTGTGCTTTCACAGACCTCGGAACGCTCCACCTGAAGGTTCCAGCATAAATGTAGGAGGCGTTAGCATCGGCATCAAGCCCTCGATGAAGTACCTAGGGATCGTACTTGATAGCCGATGGAACTTCGGACAACATTTCCGAAGTTTGGTCCTCTCCTGCAGGAGACTGTACCTGGGGATCGTGCGGAGTATGGCCCTATACGGGGCACCCGTATGGGCGCGGTTGACGGCCAACAACTCAACGCTCCTTAATAGACCGTTGAGGACCTTGGCGGTCAAAACAATAAGAGGGTACCGCACGATCTCCGGAGAGGCTGCATGTCTCCTAGCCGGGACCCCTCCATGGGACCTGGAAGCGAGAGCCCTTGCGTCATTGTTCCAATGGCGCAAGGAGGCGCTGGAGCGGGACCACAGGCCTACGTCTCGAGAAATCGAGGACCAGCGGTTCCAACTCCACCAGGATCTCATGGAGTCATGGAGGGTGCGACTTGAGCAACCCAGGTGGGGTACCACCATCATCGCAGCGGTGAGACCGATCATGGACGATTGGCTGCAGAGGCAGCATGGTGACCTCACGTATCGTGCGACGCAGATCGTTACCGGGCATGGATGCTTCGGTAGCTATCTGTTTCGCATCCATCGTGAGGTCACACTCCGGTGTCAACACTGCGAGGTTTCCGACGACGACACCGCACTCCACACGTTGGTGGAGTGCTCTGCGTGGGCGAGTCAGCGCCGGGACCTCGTAGTGGGTCTGGGCGTGAATACCCTCTTGCTGGAGAGGCCGTGTCCTTTTGCGAGCAAGTCATGCTCGCGAAGGAGGCGGCCGAGAGGGAGAGGGAGCGTACCCTCCCCGCCGAGTTCCGTAGTCAGCGGCGAGGGCGCTGCAGACTCATCTACGCCCAAGACCATCGACCTCCATGATCGGGGCCTGAGGACGGCGGGTTCGCCACCCGTCGTCCTTACAGACGCGGGATAAAACCCTACCCCAACGACGCGGGATTTTAATCCCGACCTAACCCCCGCAGAGACCACAGAGGTGGTCAAAGTCCGCCGGGCGCCACTGGAAATACGTTCTGCTTGTAACCAGAGACGCCCGGCAAGGCAGCGGAACTAAAAAAAAAACAAAAAAAAAATTGAATTTAAAATAGAAAAAAATTAATTATTCAAATAACAAGGTTTGAAATCTATCTAATATTGTTTTTATTACATTTTAATGGTGGATATTGTTAGGTACCTACAATTTTGTACTTATGTAAGTAGAGATAGATATAGTTCGCGAGGGACAAGCGGAACGTTGCATTTGTGTGAGTGCAGTGTACGTGAACATATATGTGACCTCTTTTACACACACATGTGTTGTACACACAACTACAAAAAGAGTTTTTACTCTACTTTTTGTGGTCACTCACACAAATGCAAAGCTCTACAGCTTATCCCTCGCGAACTGTAGCAGTATCATACAAAGACGAGGGAATACGTATGGTACTAAAGGAATTTTCTTCGTGCCGGCTTATTATGAATGATTATGAGATATATTAAGTACCTACACATAACGTAACAGTACGTACATTTATTAGTTTAAAACTCGTGACATTGGTAATACGAGTAAGTACTAAGGCTAGGTACCCAGATCAACGAGGAAATCCGTTGTATGGAGACTTCCGAATAATTCCTCCGTCTCTAAAACTTGGTACGTGATAAAAATAGGTAGGTGATACAGATTATGATATACATATATTATACAAATACTTAATCCAACAACTTGTTTTTAAGAGAAGTAAGGTATTCTTACCTTGACATGAAAATCTCTTATAACTCTCTGTGAAAAACTTCTAAGACTGAAATTCTATCTGTATCCACGCATCACATAACAATATGTATAATTGTTTTTTGAGAATTGGTCTGAGAATATAAATAAGATTTCGCTTCAAAGCAGTATTTCGTGATATTATTATGAGCGCGTAGTTAAGGCCCCTGCCTCCGATGCATGTAGGTACCCACTCCCGGATGAAGTGGCTCTTTATGGCTTGAAACGAAACGGTACACAACAACTTTAAACACGTTATTATAAAATATATTATAACAAAGAAGTTTATTGTTGACGGAGTAATGAATTTTAATATCTCCATGGTTTTCTTGTTTACAATATTAATTACTTTGTCACTACCTTAAGTTCGGTACATTCTACATTATAAAAATAATTAAGTATGTACCTACCTAACAATCAATACAAATAGTAAAATTGTAAGTGTTCGATGTCTGTACATCGAAGATATAATAGAGAAACTGTTGTAGGGGGGCTTTATGAACGCAATAGAACCCAAAACAATGGTTTTTAGAATTTTTGTCTGTTTATCTGTTTGTCTGAATGTTTGAACACGCTAATCTCAGAAACGGCTTAACCGATTTGAATGTGGTTTTCAGTAATGCGTTGTGGTTTATTGAATTTAACATTTAAAGTTTGTTTTATTTCAATCGGTTCATAAATAAAAATGTTATGTCGATCTAAAGTAACATGCAGGCGGAGCTGCAGGCAACAGCTAGTTCATAATATATTTATAAATTCTAAAGAATTTATGCAGGTACATAAAGCTGAAGTAACTTTGTTTTAATCACAGTAGAAGACTTGTCTTTCAGAGATTACATAGAAATCATATTTAAAAGACAAAGGTCACGTTAGTGTTATTGATAGGTTCAATGAAATCTCCACGGGTTTATCCTTATTACCAATAATAGCCTGTCCAGACGAGGCGTTGTACGCGCGAGTCCACTCGCGCTATGACATTCGCGCGTAACCGAGATACAATTTTTTTTTTTTTTAATTCCGCGGTTTGAGGCCGCGGCCGCTCTAACGTCCGTTGCCGGGCGTCTCTAGTATGCACCAAGTGTACTTACCTACATTATTTCACTACACCTAAGAAACTTGTCAAGAAAACTATCCTACAATCTATTTTATATAAAATACGGTCCATTGTTTATCTGAACTACTTACTTACATTTGTCAGAAGTACAAGTTTAGTGTTGTCTTTTTGTAATTAAACTACCTAATCACCTAAGTCTAACCCTAAGTCTAGTCCTAACCACATCAATACCTACCTATAGGTACCTATAGGTATTGATGTGTAACTTTCCTCGCGCAAACGTTTCTTACAACTTCAAAAATCTACTCTACCTATATATTCAATACCTAGGTACTTTAAAGTTTACCCCCTCCTTTGGTCACATCTCAACACGTTTAGACATAAATATCTAATAAGATGTTGTTTTTCAGCGCATGGCGTTCGCGCGCGTCATGGTTTCATTAGTGAATATGGGTGGTAAAATGAAGAACTTTTCTCCTAGCTATCGTTTAAAATTAGGTAGCCTAGATTATAAGCTGTCGAATAGGTTCTGCCATTGGTAGAGGAGCGCATAATAAAAATACAGTCGGCGTCAACTTTCCAGTCCAACTGCTATGCGACTGTAATTCAATATTTTCCGTGAAGCGACTGCCATCTGAGCTCCACATAACCCATGGGCGATATTGAAACTCTTTAGACCGGATTTTGTATTACGGCTTCAAATAAGTAAGGACTGCCATAGATGTTCGTATGACAAACGGTTTAACGTGCTCTCCGAGGTTATCTATAGGTAACATTTGTTTGTATCTATTCATGGTATTAAACATCCATGGTTATCCAGGTTTATGCAGGTACACATGTTCGCCATCACTCAATTCTTTAAATAAAACACTGAAATAGTATCAAAGCTGTTAATTACCTCTAGCACATTTTCAGTCACTCCGGTCATGAGTTCATGACACATAACCATTGATGTGATATACAACTAGTGTTGTCATTACACTGGACAATATTCAATGATGTTAACAATGGGGTAATCTATGAAACCATTGAACCGATACTTTTTATCACGGAGTATTTTATTCGAACGAGAAAAATCTACATAGCGCGCGGACGTAGCCGCAATCATCAAGTTAATAAATAAAAATAAAATAATTTTATTTTAGACAATGTCCATAGATGGCTAGTAACAAAAATCTTATAGCATTGTTAGTATAGTTTTCAATGCGAGGGCACCAACTAGTCTATACTAATATTACAAAGAGAAAACATTGTTGTTTGCATCGAGACGGCTTCGTACTACTGTAACTATTTTGAAAATTATCTCACTAATATGTAGTTACATCATCCTCTGAGTGAAACAGGCTACTTTTTATCCTGGTAATATGTTCCCATGGGAATTGAGAACAAGGAAACTAAATCAAGCGGGCAGGGCCGTGGTATTTACTTAGCTCGTCTTCAACAATGTCTACAAAGTTGTCTGACTCCAATAACCGTACTCACGTGTCGGGAATTGCCCGAAAACAATTTGAAACACTGAAATTGTGTTCTACATAATAGAATATTTAGTTAGTCGACTGGTTAACGTAAAATTCTAGTAATGACATAGTTAAAGATAAAAAGAATTTCTTTGTTGCAGAAAAACTCGTAAAATAAAATAGGTACCTACCTACTTAAGTCAAATAATAGTTAGTCTTCTTGAATGTATGTAAACACGTGATTTATTTTTGTATCTAACTATGCTTTAGAAAAAATCTATTTTCATACTACTCGTACTTGGGATGCAAGGCAAGGATTGTTGTTACCTTAGGAGTTGTTGTTCAAGTCGTCTAAAGTAATTCACATTCTGTCCATTTATCTTTATATACATTACATAGGTAATAAAAACCGGGTAAGTGCGAGTCGGACTCGCGCACAAACGGTTCCGTACCAATACGGAAAAAAATCATGTTTATTGTATGGGAGCCCCTATGTTTATTACGTTCTGTGTAGTATTTGTTGTTTCAACAAAAATACAATATCATCTGTGAAAATTTCAACGTTCTAACTATCACGGTTGGACAGCAAAGTTTTAGTATTAGGGTTCCCGTTTTTTTCTTTGGGTTCGGCACCCTAATATAACAAAGTAGCCAGTAGGTAGGTCTCGCTGTATACTTCACTACAGATTTCATGGACATGAACTAACAGTAGCTAGCGTTAAATCTAGGATTGTTGTTTTCATCGTAGTCTAAAGATAAAACGTGTCGTATGAACAATACAGTTCTTATATTATTCTACTGTGTTCACGATGTTTTTTAGTGCGAGTTGGACTCGCGCACGAAGGGATCCGTACCATTATCTATTAAAATGCAAAACAAATTACGTTTGTTATATGGGAGGCCCACTAAATATTAAATAGAAATATATCATCTGTGCAAATTTTAACTTTCTAACTATTACGGCTCATGAGACGGACGGACGGAAATCTCAGTAATAAGGTTTCCGTTTTACCCTTTGGGTACGGAACCCTAAAATCCATTTATATTTACATTGATAACACAGTTTATACTTAGGAAATGATACAAAAAAAATGTGTTTACTACACTCATTTATGTAGGAATGTAATATTATATATATATACCTACATATTTAATGAGATTACAGATACATTGATATAATAAATAAAATTCGTATACATATAGGTAGTTCGTACTTATCTAATTTTTATTCAGTTATATGTGGGTAGTATTCCTACGTGGGGTTTATTGTGGTTTTGGTCTTTTGAATCTTTGAAACTTTTCTTTGCATGTGATGAGTGATTTAAAACCTACCATACATTGAGATGTCGATCGACATAAATTAGATAAAATTGCGACAATTTGGCCTGAAGGGATTAGAGAGAGCACATACACGATCAGTTCATTTCCGTTTCTTCGCTTCCTTTTCATCTTACATTCAGACCATTACACGTTACACACACGGTTCAAATTTGTAGCCGTTCACGTAGATCTGTCTGAAGATAAATCGCTTCGTATATTGGTTGAGTTAAGTCGAAATTGTACCTATTCTTTCTGCGAGTTTACGTAGAATTTAAAACTGTGTGACGATTAGTGATGCCCAAACATGGCCCTAATACGGGGGACCAATACAACTCTAGGCAAACGTGTCTGAGTAATGCGCTTCTGGAGACACCCTCGCTGAAATAGGCGTAAATATAGTACCTAAATGAATACGTGATACTGAGATAAATACACTATTACTTATGGTACAGTACGATTATTTCCAGTCTGGCGCTTGACAATCCTCGACAGACATCGGGCCCGATCGGAACTACAAATTACACGAGATACATTGCTTTATATTCATAACATCCTACTAGGATATTATAGTCTAAAACAGTAATGAAAATCACCTGCCAAAATGTATTTTTTTACAGCACACCTAATTAATAACCTAGATGTGGCTTGATTAAATGTTTAAATCGCATTCTAAAACACAATATGAAATTCGTGCAAGGAAATTTATCTTTTTATTATAATTATTTTTGATTTTTATTAATAAATATTACTTAATTGTTTATTTTATAATGATACCATACAGTCTAAAATTACTTTCACTGTCTGTATTAGAGATATTGATAAGTAATAAATCTGTCACTTAACAAATCCAGCTTCTCTTCTTCGGATTAAAAATAGTATTTGCATTAAATGGCATGATTGCAAACTTTCGTCTAACTTATTTCGTCACTTATACTCTAGTGAAAAAACGAATAAAACCGAGACATCCCGAGCGCCAAAGTGGAAATAGCTGTACCCTCTTATAATATCTCTATGGCTGTACCTACAGTTTTTTTCTAACGAACATAAACGTTTGAATACGGACGTCCTGTTCCATTTTCGACACACTCACATATCACGCCTATATCCCCGAAGGGGTAGGCAGAGGCGCATTACACACCCACAGTTTGCCAGTATTTTTACTCCCACGTAATAGGGGGCAAGCCTATTGCCTTCACCGGGCACTCTAGAAAGTGGGTTATGTCCAAAATGGCCGAAATCATTTAATAAAATAAGCAGCTATATTATTATTTTGGAAATTAAATTTGTAACCCGTTGCCTTGCGATGAAATATTGATGAAAGGCAACAAAATCTTGCCAGCCGCAATGGCACAGCCAATTAAAGTCCTGGGCGTCTCGGACTCAAAAGTCCACTTTCGAGCTTCGTGCAAATACAGCACTTATGCTAAACTGTCACATCAACATCTGTGCAACTGACAGCAGTACCTAAGTTTTGAACTCCATTCAAACTGGGGAAGTGAAAAAAAATGCTTAAGTACAGAACTTAGTAGTTGCTTGAGTGAGAGATCCGAGGAATGGTAACCATGTAGATTCTGCTTAGTTGGAGAGAGCTCCTAGGGTCATCCTTCCGAGAGCTTACCCGGGGCGTCCGGCAGTGCACGTTACGGCAACCAATGGCAATGAATCAGCTAAAAGAAGTATGTAATCTTTAAACCATTTATTATAATGGTATGAAAATAATTCTAATGCAAGTCTATATTGACATGGTTCTTTTGCATTATTTTACATAATGTGCTAATCTTCGCGTTTTCCAGGCTTTAACCTTATAAGGGCAGGGCTTGGCATTAGTTAAAAAAAACCGACCAAGTACGTGGGTCACGCAAAGAATAGGGTTCCGTAGTCATGTTATTAGCCTATAACTCCTGAACTAACAAAGTTCTGTTATAGTTTTTCTTGAAAGTTTAATTACATAGAATCATGGTTTTTTAAGATTTTTTGAGCCAGCCGTTCAGCTTTTAGATTAAACTTTGCTTAAGGAAGCTTTGTTTTAACGAAAATATGGGCTTTAAAGTTGAATGTCTCGAAAACGGATTCTTAAACCAAAAATTTGTCTTTGCAACTTCTAAATATTTTTAAAAGACCTATCTCTATATCTTTATACATGATGGGGTTGGCGGTAGAAAAACATCATTTGAAATTAGTGTAGGGCAGGCAACTCAAAAAAAAATTTTCATTATTTTATTGTAGCCCTTGGTCTCCGTTATAAATGCACATATTTTTCTAGCTTTAACCGTTCAGGAGGAAAGCCGAGAATGAAACAGATGGACGAACGGTCATGACAAAACTATGTTTCTTTAAGTTAGTTCAGCATTTTCATGAAACAGTTCAGCTTATATAGCAGATTTCCACGGCACCAACCGTTTCTTCTTCGCAATTCCCACTGAAAGTGTTTCACTTCCATTTTTGATTGACATGACTTTTTACACATTAGAAAAAGAATGACAACATGATTTAATGCTAAAATAATAAGTCGTTAAACATTAAGACTATTTTGTTTAAAATAATATTATATTCTCTACATAATGCAACAGAAAAATATAAGTTGTGTTTTACTGTTTACATTAAAAAATTAACAAAAAATAAAGCCGCCGCGGCCGCTCCCACGTCCGCTGCCGAGGCCATCTGGTGAACACTCCAGGAATGTCCAGTAGCCCCCGGTGGAATGAATGAGCCTGATTTAGTTCTTATATATTGAACTAGCGGACGCCCAAGGCTTCGTCCGCGACAAATTATATACATCATGGAAATTGGTGCAGCAATTTTTGAGTTTAGCGCGAATACACAAACGCTGCGGAGAACTTTGTTTTATAATATGTAGTGATGAATGATCTGAAATTAAATTATACACAAATTATATACCTTCCTCAGAACCACTCTATGCATTGGTGAAAACCGCATTAAAATCCGTTGCGTAGATCTATGCTTACATAGGGAGGGACGGACAGACTTTGTTTTATATATGTTATGATTTATGAAATCCAAATAAAAATTTGTCTAATCTAATCTAAAATAATCATTCCGAAAAACAGGCGGGAACTTATAACATTATACTTCATTTGGCCATGGTTTATCGATACATCGATAATCGTGACGTCATCAGGTGGTCAAGCCCTGTCGTAAAATGACTTTCTTCTATTTTACGTTAGTTAAGATTAATTCTGCATTGTGAATAGGAAATATTACTGCACAATGCAAGGGTAGTCAATGTACTATGATTAGAACTCTTTACTTATTTCATAAACACAAGACATAAACAAATATCTGTTATTTAAGAATTGCTGGAAAATTTTGTATTTACCTGTGAAACGTGTAATTATTTGGATTGTCGGCTTTTGTCTTTTTATTTTTCTTTTTTTAATATTTAGGTCGACAAATTGACGCCACCCGCCTGATGGTAAGCTAAGGCGACATCTGGCAATTGAGGGCGACTCTCACAGTACACAGGAATACTATAGAGAGTGGCCCTCAACTTGACGACCCAGTAATGTGCCTCTTCACGCTTCGCTTAAAGAACCCAGGGTTATATGTTGGAGGAAACACGTGCGCAGGCAGGGCGTTCCAAGCCACCATCGTTCGGCAGAGAAACGAATGTTTAAAACGCTCGGTTCTCGCGAAGACGGTTTTCACGGTATGAGAGTGACATCTCTGCCCGGCACGCGTTGTTCGGGATCGTAAGGGAGAGGGTGGGATCAGGTTGAAGAGCTCTTCAGAACACTCACCGTGGTAAATACGGTAGAACGCGGCCAAGGAAGCAATTGTTCGGCGCTGGGCTAGCGGCTCAAGGATTCCCGTTACCTCCGGACAGTCTATAATGCGAACAGCGCGTCGCTGCATAGCGTCGAGTGCGTCCAGCAAATACTTCGCGGAGCCGTCCCAGAGGTGAGAGCAGTATTCAACGCAGGGTCTAAACTGCGTTTTGTACAGCAGACACCTCTGGTGCGGTGTAAAGTTTTACCTTGTTCAGTATTCCTAGTTTCCGCGAAGCTAGCCCAATACATCTCTCAAGCCGGAGCAGGTCGATCGCTGGAGACAGGAGGCTTGAGATGTGAGGTTCCCTCCGCGAGCCGGGTGCTCGTGGGGGCCATCGGTCCCGTGCTCCGCCAGTGGGTGGAGCACGCGCAGGGGGCTCCGACGTACTTCCTCACCCAGCTTCTCACAGGTCACGGATGTTTCGCAAAATTCCTGTGGCAAGTGGTGGGGATTCTGTCGGAGCCCGGAGGTGATGGCGGCGAAGAGAGAGGCTCTGCGTGAGCGGGAGCGTGCAGGCCGTACGCTCCCGCTCACGCAGTCAGGGGGTGACGGCGCCGTGGGCGGTGGGTCGGGGGGCCCACCGTCCACGCGAATGGCCCTGAGGAGTCCGACGCCCCTTATGTGTTTCGGGGGCGTCGCTTCTGTGTCGATCAGGGGGGGGGTCAGGCCCCCCCCCCCCCCCCCCCCCCCGAGATGAGCTCGAAAGAGCGCCCCCGGGCCGTCGTTGCTTAACATTTCCTGCCTATCCGGCGGCCCGGCTAAGGCGAAGGAGAAACACCGTGGATAGGTTTTAGTGGGTAGTCCGGCCTGTTTTCCACACGATGCCCACACGATGCCATCTCGCGCCCCCTCGCAGCGAGATGGTGAAGTGCGTAAATGCATCACCGACCACGTAAAAAAAAAAAATACATCTAGTAAAAGTATTTTGTGTTATTGAGCTCTCGACGAACGTCTATGCTAAAGGATGTCTAGATTCTCTTCTAGATCACATTACAATTACTTAAACAACAAAACACCATGGCTCTTAAATACAGTTTTATTGGAAACAACACAAGGATTCGCTTATATTTTAGAAATCTATTATTCGCTAGTTTACAAGATAAATGCTCTTTTTATTATTTGGAAAACTACGGAAATTTTTTGGCACTGACACACATAGATAAAAATACGTCATACTCTATCTGTATTACTCATAGGCAATGTTCGGATGATGAGACTTCTCCGAACTTCTCTTTCTCACGCTCTGTAGGTCTATTAAGGGAGCGAAGCGAGCGTCATCCCAAGTCTCTAGTTCTGACCAACTGAGCGAGCATGACCACTACCGACAGCATCGAATTTTTGCTTCATATCATATTCATAATTTCTACATCGCAGCTCAGTCAGAAGACATCAGTTTTTGTGATCTATTTATAATTTCTTTCTTAATATTCTCTTTAGTTATCTTGAAACTTGAAACATTAGTACACTGAGCAAAGGACTTAAGTATGCAGGCAACACAATCCAACACACATCATGTTGTTTGTTTGACGACAACTAGGTAGTAAGAATAAAATATATTAATATACATACGAGTATGATAGGTTTGCGTCGACTTCAGAGCCTTCTCCGTTCTTTGCCTGGTTAAAACCGTAAAGAAGGGCTCAAATCGTCAGATGAAAAAAAGTTCTAGAATGCTAGTCTGTAGCCATTACCAATACGTGAAGTCGGCGACAACTTGAAGTTGTAAGTCAGTAAGGGGTCTCTTGTTTGTGATACGGCATTAAGGCGGAGCTAGCCGCTACTTTGTCCATAGAAACTTCTGGAGTCCATACCTCATCTATTTGACATCCTACAAACAAATTTTAAAGTTTTATCGTCTTGCCTAATCATTAACTGTGTCGGTACGGTTTTAAAAATGTACAATTATGAACCATTAAAAAGATATAAGCCAATAAACATTGGCAATTTCTGCCTTATTTTTAATAAACTTTCTGTGTAAATAAGGGCTAAGGAGTGTAAAATCTCAAAAACTAAAACCGTGACGACAAAATTTAACTCTCGAAGAGTTCAGAAAACTTTATTCTAAATCGATACATGCAGTACTTTTTTCAGAATACACTTTTTATCAAAAGGCCTTTCGTGAATTTCTACACACCCGTTTTACGATGAATTATCGCTACTTCGCATTCACACGATTCTCCCCCGTGCGGTGCGGGGGGTGCGGTCGGAGGAACACTCACACGCACACATGTGCAACTGTGTTATTTTACTACTCACGTACCCACACGCTCAAATTATTTCTAATAGAGTTCAGTTTGCTGCTGCGGCTTCTTTAGCTCGTTTGTATTTTGACTCTCGCTGCGTTATTATTAGTTATTTACGTAAACTACTACGCGGCGGAGTATGGGCATCTGTGCGCGTGGGGTACTTACCCTAATATAACTAGGAACACTTCTCTAGCAGAAAACCTGTGACTAGTGGTGTCTTGGTCAGTTGGTAGAACACTCTTCCTGGAAAGGCAGTCACTGGTTCGAGTCCAGGCCAAGACCATAGTTATTGTGTTTCATTTTGTAAAATTATATGATAAAAAGTTAGCATAGGTAGGTACATATTATTTATATATTCTTTAAAATATATTATATTTATTACCTACCTTTTTTTTATTTCTAACGTCCGCGCGGATGCGGCCGCTCGTACGACGTCCATTGCCGGGCGTCTCTGGCAAACCAGAGTTTATTACCTACCTAGGTATTATTACACTAATTTTCGGGGTAGTGAGTGAGTAGGTGGTTAGGTACGCTCGCAATCGCATGGTAGGTATAAAGGTAAATGATACTCGGTAGGTACCTACATATAGAAGGGGATTAAGACTGCCCTGTACCGCTGTGCCCAGTAGGTGACGTGTGCGGCAGGTGCTTCATGTGGCCAGAACAACGCTGTAGAATTTGTGAAGGTAGCAGACATGCGGTGGGTAGCAGTGCCGGTTCGAAGGTATAGTGAGTCGGCAGGTGCGTCACGAACTGGGTGTAGTGGTAGCGGCAGTTGGAAAGAGGCAGTGGGAGAAACTGGTAAGATGCTGTCAATCTTCCCGGAAAGTTATCAGGTGCAGGTCAGACGGTGTTCGGTGGTGTGGTAGTTGGTAGTCAACCGAAATACTGGATGTATCATCAACACAGAATAGGTACCTAGGGTGGTACCTACCTAGTTTTGAAATAGTCAAACATCCATCTTCATAAACTTTCACATAAGCTTATTTATAATAGTACTTCCCTAGTAGCACAGAATACTTAGCTATAGGTAATTAATTAGTAGGTACCTAACTACCTACCAAATTCTGTGCTAGGCGCTTTGGGTAGTATACCTACGCAGTGTAAGTTCAAAGTAAGTATTAAAGTAAAGTAAAACCAGGTAATTAGACAATAAATAGGTATAGTTAGGTTGGTAACATTTTTCTGTTGTAAAGATAATCGAAAGAGTTCGTTGATTTACGTTTTGGGTCAACATTGTATACATCCCGCGCGAGAGTGGGCAGGGAGGCCGCGCGCGGGTGGCACGCCTGGCTCGCTTCAATGAACTTGAACATGTGTGCGTGTGCTGTGTCGTGTGCATAGACCAACGCGGTCGTCGTATACGCTGTCGCCCAACCGGGTGCCACTACGAAACTCACACATGACAATAAGAATAACACATTAACATTTTCACAAACACATACATATACATTTTATATCATAACACTATAATGACACTACCAAAAGTTACCGCCCACTATTGATGTAACAGTGTCGATACATTTTATCGATAAATTTGACAAAATCGACTATTAAAATCAGGTTTCAAAAATGATACCAAGGTGGATGTTGTTTATAAAAGTGTGACTTTATTTGCTATTTGTAACTTAGGGTAGGTATTATATCAAACCTATACATAATATAAATCTAAACAACTAAATAAAATCGAAGAGTCTGTATACAGGGTATATCTATAGCTGTATACAATGGACTATGTATACAGTTTATTTTTAAATCATAATGCTTAATGTCATAATTTTTATACATTAAGATTATATATATTATAATTTTATATATTATATATAATATATATATTTTTATACATTAAGACATAATTTTTGGGTGCAAAGGGGCTCTACCAACATCTATAGGGCCCCAGCGACCTCACCTGCTAGTGGCGCACCTGCTGATAAACGGACGAGGCTCGTTAATTTACGGTACCTATGGAGTGGCTTCGGCCCCTACGTGGGTACCAGGTGGTACAACAGTGTTGGTCCGGGGGGGTACCACCGTGCAGCTGTGCTAAAGCCCCCCAAGTAACCCAGCCCAGGCTGGGTTGCGTTAGGGGTTCAGCAGCTGCACCGCCGGGCCCGGGGCGATGTATGGTGCAGCAGGCATGGGACCAGTGGGGGCGAAACGGAGTCTAGTGTGGGTGGTGTGGGTCGATTCGCCGGCCAGGGAGACCCTTAGCAACGGCGTTGCCGCGGCCGCCCGCAACACAGTCATGGGGCCCGCCTGGGGCCAACCACCCCAGGAGGCTGCCCCACATGTTGCGCATAATCCTGATGTGGGATCGCCGCTCCGGGTGGTAACCGGTGTGGGGTAGCGGCGGCCTTGCATCAGGAGGGTTTGGGAGCCCTTCCGTCCGGCGGGTCGGCTCCGACCTAACCACACGGTTCTAGACAAAGCTAGCCCCTGCGCTTTGTCACTTACTGCTGCACCAAATGTCGCCCTGTCTTCACGCTTCTTCTTCAAAATCTACGATTGCCAGCTTTTTAAACGAGCGCCGAGTGCGGGTCCTCTGCGATGGCCAGGCTTCTCGCTTCTTGCAAGTGAATGCCGGGGTACCGCAGGGGTCCGTACTATCACCAACTCTCTTTCTTCTGCATATCAATGATATGCTATCCCTCGGGAACATTCATTGCTATGCAGATGACAGCACACTGCACGGGAGTTACTCGGTTCGTCCGACGGCGGGGCGATCTGAGATTGAGGAGGAGAGACGACGACTCGTGGCTGATCTCGACCGTAACCTCGACAGTATCTCTCAATGGGGTACCGAGAACCTGGTCGAGTTCAATGCCCGCAAAACACAGGCGTGTGCATTTACTGCGAAGAAATCCCCTTTCCTTCCCCTACCCTCTCTTCAGAATGCATTATTACCAATGAAGGACAACCTTGATATCCTTGGCATAGACGTTCGTCGAGAGCTCAATAATAAAAACTACATTGAGAGATGTATTGGGCTAGCTTCGCGGAAACTAGGAATACTGAACAAGGTAAAGCGATTCTTTACACCGCACCAGAGGTGTCTGCTGTACAAAACGTAGATTAGACCCTGCGTTGAATACTGCTCTCACATCTGGGACGGCTCCGCGAAGTATTTGCTGGACGCACTCGACGCTATGCAGCGACGGGCTATCCGTATTATTGGTTGTCCGGAGGTAACGGGAAGCCTTGAGCCGCTAGCTCAGCGCCGAACAATAGCTTCCTTGGCCGCATTCTACCGTATTTACCACGGCGAGTGTTCTGAAGAGCTCTTCAATCTGATCCCACCCTCTTCCTTCCGATCCCGAACGACTCGTGCCGGGCAGAGATGCCACCCCCACACAGTGGATAGCATGTTCGCGAGAACCGAACGTTTTAAACGTTCGTTTCTCTGCCGAACGATAGTGGCCTGGAACGCCCTGCCTGTGCACGTGTTTCCTCCCACATATAATCCTGGGTTCTTTAAGCGGAGCGTGAAGAGGCACATCAGTAGGTCGTCAAGTTGAGGGCCACTCTCAATAGTAATGTGTGCTGTGAGAGTGGCCCACAATCGCTAGACGTCGTCACGACTTACCACCAGGCGGGCGGCGTCAATTTGGCGAACCAAATATAAAAAAAAAAAATAATAATAATAATAATTCAGTTTTGTATGTAATTCAGTTCATTTTGTGTTATTGAGCTCTCGACGAACGTCTATGCCAAGGATGTCTAGATTGTCCTTCATTGGTAATATTGCATTCTGAAGAGTGGGTAGGGGAAGGAAAGGGGATTTTTTCGCTGTAAATGCACACGCCTGTGTTTTGTGGGCATTGAACTCGACCAAGTTCTCGGCACCCCATTGGGAGATACTGTCGAGGTTTCGGTCGAGATCACCCACGAGATGTCGTCTCTCCTCCTCTATCACAGATCGCCCCGCCGTCGGACGAACCGAGTAACTCCCGTGCAATGTACTGTCATCTGCATAGCAATGAATGTTCCCGAGGGAAAGCATATCATTGATATGCAGAAGAAAGAGAGTTGGTGACAGTACGGACCCCTGCGGTACCCCGGCATTCACTTGCAAAAAGCGAGAAGCCTGGCCATCGCAGAGGACCCGCACTCGGCGCTCGTTTAAAAAACTGGCAATCCAGCTGCACAGTTGAGGAGGTAGACCATATGCCGGAAGCTTGGAAAGGAGCGAAGCATGCCAGACCCTATCGAAAGCTTTGGCGATGTCCAGGCTAACAGCCAAGGACTCGCCGAACTTTTCCATAGCCTCACCCCATACATGCGTGACGAATGCCAGGAGGTCACCCGTTGATCGTTTTGGCCTGAAGCCATATTGCCGATCATTGATTAGCGAGTGATCCTCCAGGTATCGCATGAGCTGCTTATTAATAAGAAGCTCGAGCACCTTGCAAATGACTGAGGTGACAGCTATGGGTCGATAGTTGCCTGGATCGGATCGATCCCCTTTCTTGGGGATCGGTTGTACGTTCGCCTCCTTCCAGGCCTCCGGCACGAGGCCTGTAGAGTATGACAGGCGGTACAGACGCGTTAATACTGGAGACAACTCAGCAGCACATTTTCGTAGCACCACCGCCGGAATGCCGTCAGGGCCACTGGCTTTCCGCGTGTCGAGTGACCGCAGCACTGCCCGTACATCACATTGCCTGATAACAATATCAGGCATAGTGTGGCCACAGTTGGCGATGGCGGGGGGCTGCAGGCCACGGTCATCGACCCGGGAATTAGCCGCAAAGAGGTCTGCGAGCATGTCCGCCTTCTCTTGGGCTTTGTGAGCCAGTGATCCATCAGGAAAACGCAGTGGTGGCAGCGAGGGTTGACAAAAATTTGACTGTACGGCTTTGGCCAGTTGCCAGTATCCACGGCTGCCCGTGGGATGGGATGTGAGCTCCTGACCAAGCCGCGCGACGCGCTGGGCATCCGCTCTCTTGAAGGCCCTCTTGCTGAACCTAGTGGCCCAATTGTACGCTGCTTTGAGGCGGTTCACGTTCGGGTCACGTGCCGCCCGAGCCCTGACCCAGGCGCGATATGCCGACTGTTTTTTCTGGACAGCCTCGGCACATTCACGCCCGAACCAGGGGCGAGCTTTGCGGATGCTGGCGACATCAGTGAAAGGGATATAATATTCTATCCCTAGACTGATCTCGCCAGCAATGGCAGCAGCGCTATCCGAAGGCGCCTTCCCTACAAAGCAGCGCTGGCTCCACGGGACGGACGCAAAGTAATCGCGGAGACCGTCCCAGTCTGCCGACGAGTAGTGCCATAGTCGTCGAGTCATTTGTTCAGCACGAGCAGGCGGTGGCACTTGGAAGCTGGCGTGCACCACACAGTGGTCGGATGTGCCCAGTGGGGCGCGTACCGACACACTGTACTCGGCTGGGCGACTCGTCAGCAGTAGATCCAGCAAGGCGGGCGTGTGGTCTGACCTGTCAGGTATCCGGGTGATCCCCCGTACCATCTGGGTCAGCCCGTGGGAGAGAGCGAATGCATGGGCGGTTCGTCCCGCATGATCGGTCCTAAGGGACCCCAGCCACTCAACGTGATGACCGTTAAAGTCCCCCAGGAAAACCAGGTCAGCGTTTGGGAACCGCACCTGCGCATCGTCAGCCATCTCGCTGAGGTATTCGAAAAGCCTTGTTGTCCCAGTGTCCCCTGTGTGGGAGCGGTAGACGCACACGTAGATCTGGCTCATGGAGCCATGATCCACGTGCAGCCAAAGGACGGAGTAGGAGGGGTTCTCCAGACAGCGCAACCGGCGGCAGCAAACATCCGCCCTAACGAACACGCACACCCCGGCTTTATCGCGGAATTGTTCCTCAATGATATAGCCCGGGTAACAGAGGTACGACGTGTCGTCAGGGCGGCGTATCTGTGTCTCCGTTAGGAACATCACAGAAGGCCGTGCCGACTCCAGGTGATGGTGGACGGTATCGAGGTTTGCATGGAGTCCGCGGATATTCGCGAACTCCACCTCAAACGAAGTCAACTTTGTGGGGTTTCTAGGGGCCGCTGTGTACCGTCTATTCTCTTGTTGCACTGTCATTGTGAAATATGGGGAAGCGTGAAGACAGGGCGATATTTGGTGCGGCAGTAAGTGACAAAGTGCAGAGGCTAGCTTCGTCTAGAACCGTGTGGTTAGGTCGGAGCCGACCCGCCGGACGGAAGGGCTCCCAAACCCCCCTGATGCAAGGCCGCCGCTACCCCACACCGGTTACCACCCGGAGCGGCGACCCCACAACAGGATTATGCGCAACATGTGGGGCAGCCTACTGGGGTGGTTGGTCCCAGGCGGGCCCCATGACTATGTTGCGGGCGGCCGCGGCAACGCCGTTGCTAAGGGTCTCCCTGGCCGGCGAATCGACCCACACCACCCACACTAGACTCCGCTTCGCCCCCACTGGACCCCTGCCTGCCGCACCATACACCGCCCCGGGCCCTGCAGTGCCGCTGCTGAACCCCTAACGCAACCCAGCCTGGGCTGGGTTACTTGGGGGGCTTTAGCACAGCTGCACGGTGGTACCCCCCCGGACCAACACTGTTGTACCACCTGGTATCCACGTAGGGGCCAAAGCCACCACATGGGTACCGTAATATACGAACCTCGTCCGTTAATCAGCAGGTGCGCCACTAGCAGGTGAGGTCGCTGGGGCCCGATAGATGTAAGAAGGGCCCCTTTGCACACAAAAATTTAACTTTATAACAATTATGTTACCGGTCGTACTAAAATGCAGTTGAATTGAGAACCTCATTATTTTTTGAAGTCAGTTAAAACTTACAACACAAGTACAATGTGGTATTAGAGTTGGTATAGTGCCCTCAAGCAATAGCCTTCTCTTGTTCGCCAACACTCGAAAATCAAAGATCTTGAAGTGTTCCGAGCAAATGACACCAGCTCTAGGAGGCGTCCAGGTACGTCTGTTGTTACAAAACAATATCCATAATTCCCTTACTCTCGGATCTTTCGGAAACCTGTAATAAATAAACAAAACAAAAATATCGTCGAAGTATTTATTAGGTAATGTAATTCTTAAGTATAATAAAAAAATTATACAACAAGACTCAATATTATACCTATTAAACTTATCAAAACCTTTATTAAAATCAAGATCATAATATACAGACCTACGTAATTTAAATAATATTCAAACCAGTAATTTATATTGCACCTCTTTGCATTTTCAAGGTATTTTATCGATACCTAACTTGGTACATCAATCCGATACAGACACTATAACTGTGTATTTGTTGCCATGGCAATGCCCATGTCAGTCGTTTGACATGTTTGACTGATTTGCGAATTGTATGAAACGACCGACTTCGTGTTGATAGAAAAATCCGAAATAATGAGACTTTGATTATTATAAACAAAGAAATTTGTATTATTATTTGATTAAAAATACTTACCTATGGAAGGTAATACCATCTTTTTGTAAACTAGATGTTCCTGACCTTTTTTTGCAACAAAAAACTGAGCAGGTTGGCATTTTTGGGGATGACAATAGCCGCGCAACTAGATCTAGTCTAGTAAGTTGTCAAGACGCCAATTTGTTTTATTTCTAACTTATGACCTTATAGTCATAATCATGTGAGCGAGGGGAACGCCTGCTAAGGCGGCGGTGTGGTCGTGTGTGACATGAGCCTGCTATTATACGTGTGCGCGCATACGTCTGCACTGCTCATCGCTGATGCTGTTTCTTTCTTACACGCTGTGAAGTGAAACAGCATGCTCCCGAGCAATACCTATCAACGAGTTTGAGCCGCTAAATAGCGCAACCTCAGACTAAAAGAATACTCTTCTTCTAGTCTGAGAGCGCAACCTTAAGTTGATATTTAGGCATTAACGTCATAATAATTGGTCAAATTATCCTGGTACTTTCCTGTCAACCCTAACGTTCGAATTATGTTCTATGTAAACAAAAGAATGTGCTTTAATTAACGTCGGAGTGCAAGTTCTGTATGTAAGTACTATTCCCTATTCTGTGCGATTACCCACAGATACCATTTTAATTTGGTCGGATTATAGTGATAGATATACAAGTTACGATATTGCTGCTACATTATATTAAATTCATTCGGCCATTTTGGACATAACCCATTATAAATGTGTCCGGTGACGGCAATAGGACTGGCAAATTGTGGGTGTGTAATGCACCCTGCTACCCTGCTACCCTGTGTATTCATGGATTATAGTTTATGAACTTCATGCCGGGGGATCTTGACACTTTCATGTTGAGGTTATCATACCAGTTTTTAGTAGATATGAAGGTTATCGTTAGGATTGTTATTCACTATTCACACGTAGTTATAATCACGACTGTATCCCAGAGGACGTGGGCAGAGGTGGAGAGGTGGATTTGCACACCCACATTTATTTGTTTTATTTAGTCCCAACCACGTAGCTAATAGAAAACAAACCTATTGGCTTTAACAGTACCATATTATACATAATCTAAACTTCTATACTACTATTATAAAGAAGAAAGATTTGTATTTTTGTGTGTATGTTTGTAATGAATAAACTCAAAAACTATTGTGCCGATATCCGAACCGGGAACGAGTAAACTAAATCGCGCGGGCGGAGCTGCGGCGATCAGCTAGTACTTTATATAAAATTCATAACTTAAGTTTTGTGTGAATTGCTGCTTGCAACTGTTATTTTTTCAACCGACTTCCAAAAAAGGAGGATTCTCAATTCGACTATGTATTTTTTTATGTTTGTTAGGTACCTCATATCCCTGGACTGGGTGAATCGATTTTTTTTAATGAAAGCTACTACTTCCCATGTGGTCCCATTTCAATTTGGTCCCATTCCGACAATTATTTGGTCCCATTCCGACAATTATTTGGTCCCATTCTGACAATTATTTGGTCCCATTTCGGTAATTTAAAGTCGGTTGTTGTACCAATTTTTGACGTGTACTTTTTAATTCCGCGGCCGCTTCTACGTCCATGAGCCGAGCGCCTCTGGTGCGCACTACCGTTACTGTCTGTATAATCTATGTATATTATGATTACTGCTGTCGGTCTGGTGTAATATGCTTCATTATTAAACAAGACATATTTAAATACCTCTTATTATATTCAGTTTCAATAAATCTTTCTCTAACATAACTTATGACTGCGTATATCCGGGTTATATCCGGATCAGCGAATAAAATGTACGCGACTTGGGTTTACGAATATCCGCAGTGAAATAATACGCTATTATTTTATAGCGAGCCTTTTTGGGGACTTTTCTACGCTTGAAAGCGACAACCTAGTATGCAAATGTTTTATACCTACCACAAATCACAAAAACTTAGGACTTTGAACTTGAATCAGCGCCGGGAAATACTATAAATCAAAACATTGCCTCAGTGGCGCAGTGGTATGAGGATGCGACTGCCGACCCTGAGGTCCCAGGTTCGAATCAAATATATGTGTGATCCACAAATATTTATGTAAGTATGTATTTAGAAATATATAAGTATGTTTATCAGTCGTCTAGATCCTATAGCACAAGCGTATATTAGCTTAATTTGGGCTATAGATGACGTTGTGTGAGAATGTCCAAAAATATTAATTATTTATTTATTTTTCTACATAAAAAACACATAATACATAATACCTACGAGTACCTACGTGCGAAAACATTGTCTGTACCGTCCCAGTCGGGTAAACACACTTAATAGAAGAGTAAATCGGATGCTCTCTTAACTTACATAATCGTTTTATCCATGACGAGCAGGCCTTTTGAACATTGTATGTAAATTGAATTTTCCGAAGGCCTGAGAGGGCCGGAACTCACCCAAATAATGTAGGGACGGTCTAAACCAGAGGTTCCCGAACTTATTTTGTCTACTGCCCACTTTGAGAATAAATTATTTTTTAGCGCCCCCATTTTTTCACCTACTTAAAAACCACTATAACATCAAATGAAGAGTGCGCCCTGGTAAGCGCTGGCGTCCACTAGCGACACCGACGATTTTTATTATTCTTGGTGAATACAAGACATTTTTGAAAAACATCTCTTTAAGAATACTAGAGACAGGAATTTGCAATTTTTTGAAATGTATGTTGTGTATTTTATTACCGAAGAAGTAACTAAACTTAGGATTATTGCCTAAAGTGGCCACTGTCAAAGTCGGTGTCTAAGAGGCCTCCTAGCTAAATGAAATTACAAATCACCCCCCAAGCCTCTACACAACGCCCCCAATTTTTCTGGGTCTCTTACCGCCCCCCTTTAGGCCTGCAGCGCCCACAAGGGGGCGTTCTCGCACACTTTGGGGAACGGTGGTCTAAACGGATGAAAATATGCCGGCATTTTCATTTTATACCCGCCACATGTTTACATTCGGTGTTTGTATCAAGCGATTTTCGAAGTAAAAATGAGGTCAACCGCGTAATGGTTCTTTTTTAGGGTTCCGTAGTTCAAGTTTCGGAACACTTATAAACTTATAGTTTCGTCATGTCCGTCTGTCTTTGGCTTTCCTTCTAAACGGTGCTAGGCTAGCTAAAAATTAGGTATTTATTAGCAATCCATACGTCTCCTTTGCTTAAGTTGTTTGTGGAAAGACAGCCACAGTAGTTTGTGAGATTGGTTGTACATGTCGTACCTTGTTTTGATAATTAAAAATTTAATTTTGATAATAAATACCAAATTTTTACTTACGGAACCAATTTTAATATTTCTACCCACGTTTTTTGTTTTTGGTATGGCTGAATCACGTTAACGGTGGGTTCAATGGTTAAAGTACTTATGTGAGACGTCCTACATCGCGCTAGCGAAATTTGCACGTTTATGCCTTATAAACAGCTATGTTCTTGCTTCGGATTTCGCTGTTCTCTCTGAGACAGTCTTGAGAATACCTCGTGAGTAGGTGATACATATGTCGACGTTTATAATGTCTTCTATTTAGCGAAAGTAGTGCAATTATATAAAAAAATTCAACATCTTACCTCATGGATTTCGCCAGGTAACGCCTGATTCCATTCAATATTCAAGAATTGTATTATAATTATTAAGTAAAAAAAAAAACATTCGGCGAATTTTTGAGTTTAACCTCGCAATTTGATCGTGATTTTTGGTTTAAATACACAGTAACTACAAAAACAAAATTATTCCAAAATAAACTGCGTTCATTAGAGAACCGATTTCTGCAATAATATAGGAAATGTTTGCATATACTTTGTCAAAATATTGATATAACTTCAATCGAAATTACAATTAATTACGATACACTAGTGGGCACAGTACTAGACGGCGCATTTTGTGAAATGGCTCTTAACCCCGGAGTGTGGGATATCATTAGATAGGTCTTTTAAAAATATCGAGAGGTTGCTAGGATGATTTGAAGAGCATATTTTTGCGTAAAACACACGTAAAAAACTGGCGTGAAGAACATGAGAAAAATCATGATGGTAGTCCATGCACTGAACTTTTGAAAGAAAACTATAGCGGATTAGTTTCCATTCGAGGTACCAACTCTCTCATGGTCGCCTGCCTTGCATTATGAATGTGGTGTTGATACAACTAGTGGTTCTGTGAACCGTAGACTTCGGGAGCGGCGTTGTTTAGAAAATTTCTTCTTCAATTTTCTTTATTACTTTTTCATTTGTCATCCAATCCAAAAAAATATCATTCAAATGTTATTTATTGTAAGCAAGGAGTGTGTGTGTAAAGTTTCATGCAAATCGGTTGATAGTATTTATCAACCGATTGGCCTCAAACAATAACATGATCTGACAGAACCCGTAGATGGGTACAGACGAAAGAAATTCTCCCCAGTCTGTAAGTTGAAACGGAGCCTTCGGTCGCATCGCTCCCTCGGTCAATGATTAAATTTATTACCCTTTTTTTTTTTAATTCCGCGGCCCAGGGCCGCGGCCGCTCTAACGTCTGTTGCCGGGCGTCTCTGGTTACAAGCAGAACGTATTTCCAGTGGCTCCCGGCGGAATTATTATCCCCCTAAGGTTGTTTTTAGAAATTCGCTTATCTGTAAAATCGCTCCTTGCACTTATTCTAGACTTCCTAGAAAATTCGTCAATGTACCTAAGAAAATACATACCTACATGAAATCATGGTGAATTTTTGGAATAGGCAGAATTTTAATCATTCATAATTATCATGCATCAACTTTTGTACCCTAAGCGTGTTAGTTCTACGTAGATAATATGGGGTAAGCTTACTGCCGCTTACCGGGAACCTTGACGTTTTGTTAAAGCCTCCTCCATTGGTCGATAAGTGTACCAATTTCTATTTTTGATAAGTGTATGTGTACCACTTTTTATTTCATACACAATTCCCCCGGCCGCTCCCACGTCCAGTGCCGGGCGTCTCTGGTACCTGAGCACGCAGAAAGTGTACCACTTGCAGATAAGGTTAGTTTGAACCCTATACCTTCTATTTCACTATTCGTAGGAACATTTCAATAATTTCCAACCTGTCTTATTACTACAATAACTGTAACTAGGTCGCCGCAGTCGCGAAACGTACCGTTACGCTGCGGCATATATTTGAGCGAAGCGAGTTTAAATTCAAAATTCTGGCATCGTAATAACCTGGGTAATTCTGTAAGCTTTTGATGAGTGCAAGAAAATACGAAATCGGCCGAGTATTCGCCGAGAAACAATTTAACATAAATCGTTTGAAAAATAATTTGAGTCACCCGTTGAGAGCTCCGCTCGCCTTCGGCTCGCTTCGCTCAACTAGGTCGCCGCAGTCGCGAAACGTACCGTTACGCTGCAGCATATATTTGAGCGAAGCGAGTTTAAATTCAAAATTCTGGCTTCGTAAGAACCTGGGTAATTCTGTAAGCTTTCGATGAGTGCAAGAAAATCCGAAATCGGCCGAGTATTCGCCGAGAAACAATTTAACATAAATCGTAACAAAAATAATTTGAGTCACCCGTTGAGAGCTCCGCTCGCCTTCGGCTCGCTTCGCTCAATAAACATAAGCGTGATCATTTTACCTTGGATTATCCCTTTGTCTTGAAGGAATATTTCACTCCGTTCATTAATGTACGTGATAACTTAACCTTGAAGGATCTTCCCTTTGTCCTTGTAAGAACATCCCGTTGCTCCATTAAGGAATGACAATCAATTTCCCCCCACACATATTATTCCAATGTACGAGTATATTGGGGAAGATGTAATTAACGCCAGACGACTTCGTCTCAAGTAAATGTAGATGAATTACATCATTTGTGGCTCTTACAGCTGCTATAGACACTAATTCAGAAGTGGTTAAGATTATGTAGGTTTTTTTTTAATTCCACGGGCCAAGACCGAGGCGTCTCCCACGTCCGTTGCGTCTTTGGTACGCACGCAGAAGGTATTTCCAGTGGCGCCCAGCTAGATTATGTACCTTTAACATAGGTAAATTACCTCATATTTTCTTGAATCTTCTTTCTAATTTCTCAAATAAGTTTTGAGATATTTGCGCAAGCCAAACCCACTCTCAACGTCTCTGTACATTGGGGTACCTAGTAGCACCTTTCCTTCCTCCCTCATCTGTGCTAGTAGTGTGTAATTATTTGGCAGAATCGATAAAAAACTGTTTCTTTTAATATTCCCGATGTATCCTGTGCTACAATTATTCGAATACCTAGATGTAAAATCATAAATATCTATTACATATATCAAAATGTCTTCCACTATAAGTGACCCAGATCCAGACAAAATAGGTAAGTTTATTTTATTGCTAAAACTGCTAAACATACATATATGCACAGTAAACAAATAAAATAAAATGTTTTTGGACATTATTGGTTTCTTACACAACGTCATCTAGCCCAAATTAAGGGTGGAGTGCACAGCGTGGGCGAGTCAGCGCCGGGACCTCGTAGTGGGTCTAGGCGAGGATACCCTCTTGCTGGAGACCATGCTTCAAGCCATGGTCTCCAGCGGGAGTGGGTGGAACGCGGCCGTGTCCTTCTGCGAACAGGTCATGCTCGCAAAGGATGCGGCTGAGAGGGAGAGGGAGCGAAAGCTCTAATTAAGCTGATATATATATGCTTGTGCATATATGTTTTCTGTGCTTGTGCTATGGGATTTAGGCGACTGATAAAAAAACATACTTACCCATATTACCTACATTTTTAAGGACGCTTTCGTTCGAAAATCGTTATAAACGACACCTTTTTTTTTAATTCCGCGGCCTCTAACGTCCTTTGCCGGGCGTCTCTGGGTTACAAGCAGAACGTATTTCCAGTAGCGCCCGGCGTTAAACGACAGCTGACGTAGAGAGGTAAGTGACAAAATGTGTCTGTTAGTAATTGAGCGTGTGACACAAATCTCAGTATAATTAAAACGTAGATTTTCTGAACCGTGGTTCTGATACTCGTAATATTTTTGCTCCAGCGAGCTAACGTAACTCGTTAGCTTTAATTAAATTTGGTTTTTGAACTAACTGCTGGTGTACTTACCTACTTATATGTATATAGTGTTAAACTTTGTGTTACTTGTTATTCGTTTTGATTAAAATTCCAATTACCATTTATAAAATCAAGCCTGTTTGACCGAACGGGCAGGCCACGAACGGAACGGGGACGATATGCTGATCTGGGGTGAGAGGATATTTGTTTTGCAAACCTATTTTTTTTTAACTTTTTGTCCCATTTTAATGCAGTTTTCTACTATGGGTTCGGGTTTGATTGGTGCATGTTGTAAGATAGGTGCTACCATAGAGATATTATAAGAGTAGAGGTGTTGTAATACAATTTCCCTATGAAACAAAGTGTGACTCTTCGCGGGTGTGAAGGTGTGGTGAGGAGGGGTACGAGGAACCTTGTCCCGCCCACTTCTTTATTTTCCACCTCGCGGTCAATAGCAAAACTACTTACTTCATTATAATGTCAGTTTACTATGTAGTTTAACTATCTTACACTCGCAGGGACGTACTCAGATTATTGGTACAAAGGAGTTTTATATCTTTTAAATTGCAAGTATACCTATCTCAAACTGAACTGTCGAAATTACCCGTAGGGGTTATATCCACTCTACGTCTAAAGTATAACGGGGCCCTATACGAGGCTTCCGTATGGACGGGTAGATTGACGGCCAACAACGTGTCTATTTTAAATTGACCTTGGCTTCGTTAAGTATTTGTTTCGCATCCATCGTGAGTTCACCCCCTAGTGTCAACACTGCTAGGCCTCCGACGAAGACACTGCACTCCACACGTTGGTGGAGTGCTGACCGTGGGCGAGCCAGCGCCGTGACCTCATGGGTCTGGGCGTGGATACCGTCTCGCTGGAGTCCATGCTTCAAGCCATGGTCTACAGCGGAAGTAGGTGGCACGCGGCCGTGTCCTTTTGCGAGCAGATCATTCTCGCGAAGAAGGCGGCCGAGAAAGTGAGGAAACATACCCTCCCCACTGAGTTCCGTAGTCAGCGGCCAGGGCGCCCCGTAGACTTATTTACGCCCAGGACCATCGATACCTCCATGATCGGGACCTGAGGACGGCGGGATAGCCACCCACCGTCCTTACATGTTTCCCTTTAGCGCTCGGCAATGGACGTATGAGAGGCTGAGGCTTTGGGCCGCGGAATTTAAAAAAAGGATTACGACGGGTCAATAGATGAAGACGAAGGTTAAGGTAAACTACTCTTTATTATACACAAAAGAGAAACAAATAATTATATATACACTACACATGTCTTAAAAATAATGTACGCAGACGGCCTTTTCACTAAAAAGACCTTGGGATGCAATAAAATTATACTGGATATGTTATCTACAATGTAATAATACAAATTAAATTTAACAAATAAAATACAGCGTGTCTATGCGCAGTTTGACTACGATGTGAAAAATGTATATTTTCTCATTTTGAAAAATAGTCAGTTGAAGGTTAAGATCTGAGAAGTATTCTGCCGCAGGATTTTTTTGAATTCGATCAAAACTCGGCGTGATAAAAAATGTTGAATTTGACCATTTTTGCGCTTTAAAATGGTTGTAACTTTTTTAAAACGCATTTTTTCGAAAAAACCAAAAGTAAAAAGTGTTCTATTTTGCCCGTTTTACCCTTAGAAATCATTTTCCAATACAAAAACCAACTTTTTATCAGTTAACAAATTAATTTGTTTATAACAATTAATAGCCCAACCGCACAAATTTTGTTTTCTTACCAATCGACGCCTTTTGGTCCAAGGTTTACAAAAAGTACAAGCTTGTATAGGCGCAATCACATTTTCAGTGATTGGTTAGTCATTTTAGTTTTTCAGGGGGTTTGCGCCGCGGCGCTACGGTGACGTGATAAACTCACTAGGGGGCACTGCAGCAATTCTCTTTATCCTACTTCATCTAAATTTATCTATTCTACATTATCTAAATTTAACAGTATTAACACAATGGGTGCAAAGGGCTCTACCAACATCTTTAGGGCCCCAGCGACCTCACCTGCTAGTAGCGCACCTGCTGATCAACGGAGGAGGCTCGTTAATTTACGGTACCTATGGAGTGGCTTCGGCCCCTACGTGGGTACCAGGTGGTACAACAGTGTTGGTCGGGGGGGGTACCACCGTGCACCTGTGCTAAAGCCCCCCAAGTAACCCAGCCCAGGCTGGGTTGCGTTAGGGGTTCAGCAGCTGCACCGGCGGGCCCGGGGCGATGTATGGTGCAGCAGGCATGGGACCAGTGGGGGCGAAACGGAGTCTAGTGTGGGTAGTGTGGGTCGATTCGCCGGCCAGGGAGACCCTTAGCAACGGCGTTGCTGCGGCCGCCCGCAACAGTCATGGGGCCCGCCTGGGACCAACCACCCCAGGAGGCTGCCCCACATGTTGCGCATAATCCTGATGTGGGATCGCCGCTCCGGGTGGTAACCGGTGTGGGGTAGCGGTGGCCTTGCATCAGGGGGGTTTGGGAGCTCTTCCGTCCGGCGAGTCGGCTCCGACCTAACCACACGGTTCTAGACAAAGTTAGCCCCTGCGCTTTGTCACTTACTGCTGCACCAAATGTCACCCATCATTCACGCTTCTTCTTCTTCAAAATCTACAATGGCAGTGCAACAAAAAAAAAGTAAACGTTTCACAGCGGCCCTAGGAAACCCCACAACTTCACTTTTCGAGGTGGAGTTCACTAACGTCCGTGGACTCCATGCGAACCTCGATGCCGTCCACCATCACCTTGAGACGGCACGGCCCGCTGTGATGTTCCTCACGGAGACACAAATACGCCGCCCTGACGACACGTCTTACCTGTGTTACCCCGGCTATGTCATCGAGGAACAATTTCGAGACAAAGCCGGGGTGTGCGTGTTCGTTAGGGCGGATGTTTGCTGCCGCCGGTTGCGCTGCCTAGAGAACCCCTCCAATTCCGTCCTTTGGCTGCACGTAGACCATGGCTCTATGAGCCAGATCTACGTGTGCGTCTACCGTTCCCACACAGGGGATTCTGAGACAACAAAGCTCTTCCAGTACCTCAGCGAGACGGCTGATGAAGCGCAGGTGCGGTTCCCGAACGCTGACCTAGTATTTCTGGGGGACTTCAATGGCCATCACATTGAATGGCTGGGGTCTCTCAAGACTGATCATGCGGGTAGGGCTGCCCATGCGTTCGCTCTCTCCCACGGTCTGACCCAGATGGTATGCGGGATCACCCGGATACCAGACAGGTCAGATCACACGCCCGCTCTGCTGGATTTACTGCTGACGAGTCGCCCAGCCCAGTACAGTGTTTCGGTAGGAGCCCCATTGGGTAGTTCCGACCACTGTGTTGTTCACGCTGGCATGAAGGTATCACCTCCTGCACGTGCTGTACAAACGTCACGACGACTATGGCACTACTCGTCAGCGGATTGGGACGGTCTACGCGATTATTATGCGTCCGTCCCCTGGAGCCAGCGCTGCTTTGTAGGAAAGGCTCCCTCGGATAGCGCTTCTGCGATTGCTGGCGAGATCAGTTTAGGGATGGAATATTACATCCCTTTCACTGATGTCGCCAGTATCCGCAGAGCCCGTCCCTGGTTCGGGCGAGATTGTGCCAAAGCTGTTCGACAAAAACAGTCGGCATATCGCGCCTGGATCAGGGCCCGGGCTGTGCGCGACCCAAACGTGGGCCACCTCAAAGCAGCGTACAACATCCAGGGCCACAAAATCCAGCAAGAGGGCCTTTAAGAGAGCGGATGCCCAGCGCATCGCGCGGCTTGGTCAGGAGCTCACTTCCCATCCCACGGGCAGCCGTGGATACTGGCAACTGGCCAAAGCCGTGCAATCTAACTTCTGTCAGCCCTCGCTGCCACCGCTGCGTTACCCAGATGGAACACAGGCTCACAAAGCCCACGTGTTTCCTCCTACATATAATCCTGGGTTCTTTAAGCGGAGCGTGAAGAGGCACATCAGTAGGTCGTCAAGTTGAGGGCCACTCTCTATAGTATTGTGTGCTGTGAGAGTGGCCCACAATCGCTAGACGTCGTCACGACTTACCACCAGGCGGGCGGCGTCAATTTGGCGAACCAAATATAAAAAAAAAAAATATTAAATAAACTAAATTTACAAATTCAATGTTGCCATTTTTCTCGAAAACTACCTACTTGTTAAATTTTGATGCAGTTTTCAGTTATGGATTCATGTTATGGTGACAACTCACATATCCTTTCTTATTACATTTTAAACGTCGCTGGGTTCTTTTTTTATTTTGTTACTTGTTAATGTTATCTGATATGACAGCTGTTAATTGGGATTACAAAGAGTCGTAGTGCCTTATCGTATGTTTCCATCGTCTACTGCAGTAATCATTAACTGATTACTTATTCTTGATCTTTGTAAATAACACCTATTAAATTACTTAAATAATTAGTCATTGTCTCACGCTTTTTGTGTTAAATTTACAATCAATGTATTCTATTCTCATTGTTGTATTATAGTTAGTTATGTAGTTTGCAATTTATGATTAAACTGATCATAGTTTTCTAATTTCCAACTACAATGGGAACACATTCCCAGTAAAACTTAACCTAAGTTACTCCTTATAATATCAGCTACCTGTCAGTGAAAATCTCGATGAAATTGGCCCGACCGTTTCAGAGATAATTCAAACCAAATTACTTTTTAACCTCCGACGGAAACCCGAACGGGGTGTTATAAGTTTGACGTGTGTGTGGGTGTGTGTGTTTGTATGTCTCTCTGTGGCATCGTAGCTCCCAAACGGATGAACCGATTTTGATTCTGTTTCTTTTGGTGGTTGATGGTTTAGGGGAGAGTGTTCTTAGCTATGTTTTGGTGAAAGTGGTGATGAAAAATTGAATGTGTTCAAATATACCCGTGTTATCAAATGAAAGGTCATAACTTATACAACAATTTTTTTGTGAGTCGGGGGTTTTTTAAATTTTAAATTTAATTTTGACTTGTGTATTGAGAGAAAAGCTGCTAATTTGAGATTACAAACAGACACTTCAATTTCATTACATTCATTTTCATTTCCAGTATTTGTATAGAAATGAACAATAGGTTTGTTTCTCAGCTGCTGCTAGATGGCGCTCTGGTGACGCCGATAGAGATCGCAGTATTAGAGGTCTTGGGCTAATGGTGTCTTTGGTCAATTGGTAGAACGTTCCTGCTGGAAAAGGAACGGTCGTTGGTTCAAGTCCAGCCCAACGTGTCTGGCTTGAGCATGGTGCAGGCGCCTCCTAAAATGCCGTAATTGTAGCATATTTTGTACTTAGGTGACTACAATTTTTTTTTTCATTATACACGCGTACATGTAAATATAGAAGCAATTATATTTTTTATTTTAAGTACTTACTGACCTATACAAATAAATAAATCATTTCATTTCATTTCCCAAGACTATAGTTTAGACTACATTGTAAAATTATTTGAGAATAAGTTAGCATACTTCATTGCTTATAAAACTATGTACATTCATACAATAGGTGGTAAAGAAGCATACAATAAAATACATTGTTGAGTGATAGACAAGATTATAACTACGTAAATCGACTACTTAGTAATCAAGGGCTAGACAGTGTTAAAGATAATATTGTTACAAGATTAGATATTGTTTTACTTGCCAATAAGTTAACATAGATTACCTATGCTAGTAGATAGGTACACGTTTCTGGGAACCACTATGTTTACAATTACAATCGCGCTTCGAACAAATTTGACGTTTGGCTTCACTTTATGACAACCGAGACCGACGGTTTAACGTACTCTCCGAGGGACGGAGGAGTTTTAAGGTTCATTGTCTTTGTATGAAAACTTTAATATTAAGCAGTTTAAACTTAGGTACATGTATTATACAAACGTGGTTGGAAACGGGGTGTGAAGCCCACGCCCCTTTCCTGGGTGGAAAGGCTCGACATTTCACCTGACGAGCCGTCGCTGAGGTGCCGTCTGTTGCGTCCGCAAGGTGGTAATATTCTCCACACGCGGGTTCCAGCGGTACCTCCCAGCTAAGGTGACAGGACGGCTTCCGGAGGTCGGTATAGTGGGTGGGCCGGGACTCTCCGGGCATAGGCCTAGAGCCTGCGGCCTAACTCCACACACCGGCTTCACCTTACCCCAAGGTGGTGCTGATGGTTCCATAGGGAATTCCACCCTGATATCAAAAAAAAGGTACACGTATTATAAGACATGCTCTTTCTTCAGTGAGTCGGTCACCCAAAAATCTTAGTTATACTTACGATTGTTGGCACTTGTTAAAACTTTCTATAACTTATTAAACAAACACTAGTCATTAAAACAATTACACTAATTTATTGACTTATATAATATCACAACCTGACTGGTGTCTTCGTACAAAACCAAATTGTATAATACGTTAAACAATGTTGGAATTTTACCTGAAAATTTAAAATAACCTAATTGAGAAACCCTTATTATGTGATAATTATTCATCATTCACCGAGCCTTTTCCCAACTCAGTTGGGGTCGGCTTTCCAGTCTAACTGCGATTCGGCTGAACTTCGATATTTTCCGTGAAGCGACTGCCATCTGACCTTCACAACCCATGGGCGATATCGAAGTTCTGCAGTTAGACCGGTCGGATTTTTGATTTAGGGCTCAAACTACCCCTAACGACTGCCATAGATGTTAGTATGACAACCGGGACCGACGGCTTAACGTGCTCTCCGAGGCACGGAGGGGTCTCAATGTATTAAGAAATGGTCACCCATCCTAAGACCGGCCTGAGTCGATGTTGCTTAACCTTTGCAATGTGTTAACATTGTCGGTTACCACTAGACCACGAGCCCCTTATTATGGACCTAAAATAAAGTAAGTTTCTCTTTTGTTACAGAATCTCCGAGTTACTACTCTGATCGGATCCTTCGGGACATGCGCGGGCGCATGGCTGAAAGTATTCTCAGTGCCGCCGGACATGTTCTGGCTCGGCTTTTTGGGCCAGACAGTCGTGGCTATCTCCCAGGTGTTCATATTGAACGTACCGCCAAGATTGGCTGCAGTATGGTTTGGAGCGGATCAGGTTTCTTCTGCTTGCAGTATTGGCGTATTTGGAAACCAGGTTAGTGATATTATTATTCTCAGTATAATGCAAGATGTTGTTCTTATCCTGAATACATTTGTAAAGAAAATCATGATATGCAAAGCATAGTTATCGAAAATACAACCAACCTGTCTTATTAACTATTTATTGGCTATCGATCTTTTCCGACCAAAGATAATTCAAAAACTGTCGATTGAGCAATCTTGAGACTCAAATGGTCGATTGTGTTTATTTTAACTAAGGTCCAAAAGAACTATTCGCAGTTTTCTCCATCTGTTCAATATAATCGTCAATTAGATTTATGATTTGGCAAAATACATCCATTCTAAATTGTCAACAGTCAGAGAGATAATGATCTGCAATCCCTTCCAAGCTCAATTTAACTTTCATCAAAAAGCTGAATTTGAGCGCCCAATTTCTGAAATCATTTGACAAATTTATTTTCGTTTCATTAATTCCAGAAATAGACTTATTTCCAAGTATAACGAGTTCGTTCGTAGTTCTGAAGGATTTCTCAGTGATTTTCCTTTTACGTTCTAAGCAGTTCGTTACAATTTGCGATTTTTATCCTTCCTACCTGATTTCTATCCTTTATATGTACTGTCACCGAAAAAAATCAAGGCTTCAGACTTTATAAAAAGTCCGTTTTAATTTGATGATTGTGAGTATTTTATTGTGATTTTTGGCAATTTTTTAAATATAATGGTACGGAACCCTTCGAGTGCGAGTCGGACTCGAGTCGTTACACGTGACACCCGACATTTAACCGAAAGAATTAGTCCTTAGGTATAATTTTAGATTTAAAAGATCTCAGTAGGTACCCTTTATCTTAAGGATAATTTATTAATATGAAATTCACTTTTGACTTGTTTATTCCTCCTAGGGACCAAGGTACGTCCTTTTTGTATCATATTAGAATATCTTCCTGCGATTAGCTATCTAGATGTCAGACTCGTAGGTACCGAAAATCACCCAATGTGCTCCTTAAATGCTTGCAGATTTCTGAAAAACGTTAGACTAGCTTTTGAAGAACATTGAACTGAAACTTTTAGAAATGAATCAACAATGTAGAACTCTGGTTTAAACATGCATAAAGCTTAAAACACACTGGTCCTCCACGACGTATGCCACGCGACGGGGGAAACAGCGACAAAATGGTACGACGTCTTACAACGTCTGACGTATAAGTTATCTTATGCGCTATGACTCTTTAAACGTGTGTGACAGCGTCTTACGCGTGGGATAGCATGGGAACGCGAATCTGGCGCGGTGACGCGTAAGACAGCGTGGTGAATGACCAGTATGTTCGTTACCATACAAATTGTATAAGCCAGATCCTGTTCAGATGTCATAATGCGTGGTATACGTCGTATGTGAAGGACGAGTTTGCCCGTGCCGTGATTCTTACAAGCACGACTATCGCGATTATTACTTCATACATCCATTTTTTATCAATAGGATTACATTGTAAAGGAATATAAGAAGATACAGCAGACTAATATATTTTATATTACTGAGATAACTATCACTCTGTTAGGCCTCTTGAATGTTATCTAATGCAACAATATCTACACTTGAAATCTGAAGTGTTTAGTAGAAAAGAGAGCAATCTTGCTTTGAATGGTGATCGTTTCAACTGTCCCGACAAAATATAACGCCATTTACAAACTATAAGCCAGGTCGGTGGTCTTAGCATGGGTGACTATTTCTTAAGCCGTGAACTCTCCGTGCCTCGGAGAGCACGTTAAGTTGTCGGTCCCGGTTGTCATGCGTTACATCTACGTCAGTCGTTACGAGTAGCTGGAGCCCTAAAAAATCTAACTGCTAACCTCAGAATACAGAATAAACCAGAACCCGCGGTCAGTAACAATGAGCTCTCCATTACTGTGTCCAAAAACAAAACTTACAGTCTCTCTCTTCCCGCTCATACAATGTTGCTAGCTCAATTACGGTTCACAATTTTATTCATATTTTATTTAAGAATGTAATATCTAAATAATAAATTTATTTATTTTTTGATAATAATAGAATTTAATTCCAAGCACCGTGTGAGACTTTTCAAAACTACGCTTTTTCATCGTAGTATTTGTGGCCTCACTTTGAAGTGCGCTGGCGGCTTCTGGTTTATTCTGTATTCTGATCTACTAAAAGGCCATAGAATTTCGATATCGCTAATGAGTTGTGGAGTCAGATGGCAGTCGCTTAACGGAAAATATCGAAGTTGAGCCGCTTGGAAGTTAGACTCGAAAGCCAACCCCAATTGTGTTGGGAAAAGGCTCAATGGATAATGAATACCGCCATCTAGTCTGAAACTGAACAGAACTTGTGCTATTAGAAATAACCAACAAAACAATATAGGTACGTTTCACAATATGACACACAAACTCCATTCTGAGCAGTTTACGGATGAAATAAAGTTTTATTTCGACTCGTGGCTCTCATCCGAGATTATTGCTGAATACGCCGCCGATACAGTAAACTTTGTAAGGTATCTTTAGTGTTTCGTAGTTTCAAGTCTCGGAATCCTTATAGTTTCTATATTCTGATGTAGCGAGGTTGGTAAGATTCTCTCAATATTTATTACATTATTCAGAGAATGAAGGACTAAGACAATAAAGCTGAAATCTATTTTTAAGTCTAAGTGAAACCCACTAAAGAGACTCACAAGATACTTACCTACGTATAATCAAGCCTATATCTCCGAGTGGGTAAGCAGGTTTGAATCAACCATCCACATTTTTCCACAAACTTGGTTGGTCCTACACTCCTACGTAATAAGGGACAAGGCGATTGCCGATATCGGCGGTACTTTTAAAAATCAATACCCAACTATTATGTATTCTGAATTTAAATTCCAATCCTCAGGATACTATCTCTGCATTACGGGCTTCAATATAACGAATATTAAAAGTAAAGAGTGCCTGTTTGTTAAATCAAAGCGTCCATCGTCCTACCTTTACATAGATACAGTACGCGAGGGATAAGCGGAGCTTTGCATTTGTGTGAGTGACCACGAAAAGTAGGTCGAGTAAAAACTCTTTTTGTAGCTGTGTGTACAACACATGTGTGTGTAAAAGAGGTCACATATACGTTGACGCACACTGCACTCATACCAATGCAAAGTTCCGCTGATCCCTCGCGAACTATACGTACCTACGTATATATCTATTATTATTTTATCAGTGCCTCGACATAATAGTCTCATCCTATTAAGCAAATAAGGTCTTAAGCTTATTATATTATTAGGGAGTGTCGTGAATTCGTGATGGCCAAAACCCAAAATGTTTACTGGCCTGCCGCTTGTACGATAAGAGAATAAAATATTTTATAGGACTACCCACGTTAAATATAATTTTCTCGTATAACTACCGACGTTGTGTGTTTGCGTTTCTGACAAAATGCTACGAATCCATGATCGGATTCGTAGCATTTCGTCGACAAATTTATGAACGTTTGATAAATCGAGAAATTGTGTTAACTTTTGGTAGGTATCACTATTATGAATCAGGTATATTAAAGTTCAATTAGATATTACGGATACGGTCTTCAAATCGTCGTTATTTTTAAATCCTTGGTTTGTTTTTCTAGTCGAATAACTATTATAGGGCAAGATTTGTATTTTTATGCATGTTTTATGTAAGTACGGCATTTGAGATCTTCGGTGACATACACACACAAAATCATATCTTTATCCCCAAAGTTGTGACAGAGGCGTTCATTACGCCTATATTTCGCCAATCACTTTGGTCCATGAAAGGGTATACGAGTCGTGTCAACTGGTGGACTGTGTAGGTGAGGACTACTTAGGCTCTAAAGATTGTTCGACCCTCTTTTCTTTCTCGAGTTTCATCATCCACTAAGCCTTTTCCCAACGCAGTCGGGGTCGACTTTCCAGCCTAACAGCGATTTGACTGAACTTCGATATTTTCCGTGAAGCGACTGCCATAGGGGATATCGAAGTTCTGTAGTTCCGTTTGGATTTTTGTTTTAAGGCTGCAACTACCTCTTAATGACTGCCATAGATGTTTGTATGACAACTGGTTTTCATACAAACATCTCGATTTTAAGAAATGGTCACCCATCCTAAGACTAGCCTAGCTAGATGTGGTGTCTGGGTTTATTGAGTGAAAATTTTTGATTCATAAAACACTCGAGTTTGCCTAAACAGAATCATATACCACAGTAGGTGTGTGTGGTTCGCATCGTTAATGCTCTCGGAAGCTATCATCCAATCTGCGCAGTGATACCAGTCCCCCGCACTATATCATTGATTAAATTGAAACTGTGGCTTGTGTGCACAGAGAGTGCGTATGCAACCTTGTCTACTATAAATTGGAAAATTGGACTTAAATCATACAAATTTCATAGTAACACACTTTTTAACCGACCGTCAAAAAAATATTATAAAATGGTTAGAAGAAAATTGTACACTTAACATAATTAAACTAAATGAAACTACTTCACTAAGTCTTAATAAGTGATTCGAGCGAACCACCAGAGGAAAGTTCTTACCCAGGCTAACATCGGCCCCAGGTTTGAAACTAGTCTTAATATCTATCAAAGTTCAAAAAAGGCACCACATACTGCAACCTAAGTGGGGAACCACCGTCATCACGGCGGTGAGACCGATCATGGACTGTGTGGGGACAGTGGCTGCAGAGGCAGCATGGTGACCTCATATCGTGCGACGCAGATCGTTACCGGGCATGGATGCTACGGTTTCGCATCCATCGTGAGGACACACCCCGGTGTCAACACTGCGAGGTCTCCGACGACGATACCGCACTCCACACGTTGGTGGAGTGCTCAGCGTGGTCAGCGCCGGGACCTCGTAGTGGGTCTGGGCGTGGATATCCTCTCGCTGGAAATCATGCTCCAAGCAATGGTCTCCCACGAGTAGGTGGAACGCGGCCGTGTCCTGCGAGCAAGTCATGCTCGCGAAGGATGCGGCCGAGAGGCAGAGGGAGCGTACCCTCCCCGCTGAGTTTCGCAGTCAGCGGCCAGGGCGCCGCAGACTCATCTACGCCCAGGACCATCGACCTCCATGATCGGGGCCTGAGGACGGCGGGACAGCCACCCGCCGTCCTTACAGAAGCAGGCTAGAAGGGTTGCGTGCTGCGGGGCCTTTGCCCCACAGCAAGCAACCAGATTCACTCACCGACGCGGGATAAAACCCAAAAACGAAGCGGGATTTTCATTCCGACCAAACCCCCGAAGAGGCCACACAGCTGGCCAAAGTCCGCCGGGCGCCACTGGAAATACCTTCTGGGGTCACCGGAAACGCCCGCAGCAATGGACATGGGAGCGGCCGCGATCTCGCGGAATTAAAAAAATAAGCTACATACTGCACAGTTTTCACATTTTGTGTAGTTGCAAAAAGCCCCTCCAAAACCTCAGAAGTCTAAGTTCGATACTTATAATAATGTTTGTTTAAAATTACGACGCTAAAATGCTAGTATAGGTACTTAATTTAAAACCCTTGTATAGATCGCGGTATTCGTAGTCCGTCACTGAACATTTTGAATTATTGGAGATGGGTGTTGACGTTGCGAAGTTGGGAGTTATTCCGAGATTGCATTTCCAATCGTGCAAACTATTTCAATGCAATTTATATGCTGAAACCAGTGCTTAGTGAATACGCTTTTCGATCGTTTTTACTAAAGCAATTTTAGTTCCTGGAGTTTTAAAATTCTTTTAAACATTTGAGTCTTAAAGATTTACGAGCAGAACAAAATTTATTCGCAATTTTGTGCAGATTACAATTTGAATTTAAAATTCAAGTTTGTTTGCGATCTTCCGGGTAGAACAATAGAATTAAGTAAGTAAGTTTTTTCATAACTGATATCTAAACTGGACCTTATTAGTGGCTCCCAGACGACGGACATTTCCGTTAGATAGCACCAAACGAGGTCACCGGTTGACTGTTGAGAAGGGGGAAATGTCGGAATTTTGATGACCAACAAAACCGCACTGTCTGCCGTATATTCGAAGACCCTTCAGGGGTTCGAAGCCGTTACTTTAACCCTAGTGTACAGGTGCCTACAGATACAATACTGCCGTCTAAACGCAAAGTCTAAATCACAAAAAAAAAAATTCACAAAACTCCAATGATCTCGAAACTTACTTTAATTGAAATACCGCTTTTGCGCTTAGCACGATTAATTTAGATCGAGATTAATCAAATCAAATAGATATAAGTAAATAGATGTGTAGAGAATTGGCCAGTTCGATATTTAAGTTTTTTGGAGACTTGACCATTCAGAGAATTAGGCTTTTAGAGACTGGTCCATTTGGAATTAGACCTTTTGCAACTTTGTTGCCATTTTGTATAAAATTTTCTGAATGGTCAATTCTGCAAAACACCTAATTGAACTGGCCAGTTCTGTGCATACTCCACGTGAACGTTACAAGAGTATCACAAACATACTATTGTTCACTATGTACTATGTATTTAGATACAATATACTGATATAAATCACAAATAATAGGCTTTTGTCCATCACCTCTATACGTTACATACACATAATACGTTGATTAACGACCGTCGAATACAAATTGTTTCAAAAATCCCCCGATAACGCTTCATAATTCATTTTAGTCGATTGAGGTTCCATTGTTCTCTTTATTTTTTCGATGCTTTGGACTGTTTGCAAAGTAACACTTGGAAACGCCAAATTGATTCCTTCTACATTTACTTTTACTGCCAAGATAGAGATGGTAAAAGACAATAAAAATTCGCCGCCACTCTTTTCTATTCGCCAGAAACAATAATAATACTCTACGTATACACATGCAAATGAGAGAACAAAGAAATGTGATCTTCCTATATTCTATTAGGTACGGCTTTTATCCTAGCGACTATTATTTACGCGACTCGGGAAAAGGTTTCCCCGAGACGCCAAGGACGATATAATACGATAGGATTAAATAAAAAGACACGGTAATTTACTGTTAGGTACATTTTTAATGTTCTCGATGGCCCCGTCAGTGGTTCCGAGTGGTAAAGGTCATATTGATTAGTTTGTCGTATGCTCTTGCGTCCTATGATTAGTAGGTGGTATTATTATAGCTTCCGGTTGTCAAAACAACAACAGTGAACGTAAAAGTGCTCTCGGTTCTTAAATTGAAATCGCAGTGAAAAGTAACTAACACCAGTTCTGTGCTTCATAATATCATAATATCAACACGAAACAGTATCAACACGGGCACCACAAAGAAAATACGCAAAACATCCAACTTACACGTTAAAATTACATACAGGGAATCCTTTTGTGAGACTTTGATCAAATTATTTATATTATCGAAGGTATATTGATTGATTAATTGTTTGTTGTGAGGTAAGAAATATTACAACTAGTCAACAACAAATATTCTTGAATTACTCATCAATTGACACTTGACACATTGGGCGTATCATATGACAGCAGTGACAAGACGTCATCGAATAGTGCCAACTTGACAGACGAGCTACGTTTCAACTCACGCAAAGTTCAATGTTTGGTTATTTGCAGTATGGCTGTCGCAGAAATGTCGGAAGATATGACCAAACTGTTTCAGATGATGAAATCTCAACTCGACCAGCAAACTGCAGCAATTACTCAGAGTGTAACTGAAAGTCTAATGCGTAACATAAACGAGAATTTACAGCCAATTTTGGAAGAAAATAAATACCTGAAAACGGAAGTACAACGATTAAATGGAAAAGTTAAATATTTGGAAGAAAAAAATAGGAAAAATAATTTGATATTACATGGAATGAAAGAAATCGAAAATACACAACAGGAACTACTAAATATAACGAAAGATACCCTATCTAACCTAGGTATTAACATCGATACTCATGAAATAAACAACTGCTACAGACTGGGAAAGAAAACAAATGAAGGAAAAGTAAGACCAATACTAATAACTTTTACGACATTCCTAAAAAAGATAGAAATATTGAAAAATAAGAAAAAAATGCCAAATAATACATATGTCACTGAAGATTTTTCAAAGGAAACTATGGAAATACGCAAGAACCTACAAGATAAACTCAAACTGGAAAAACAAAATGGAAAAGACGCATTCATCCGAAACAATAAACTAATAATAAGAGAAAAATCAGATCCTGAAAAAAGAAAGAGAGAGGTTTCGACTTCACCTAACATTTCCAACACACCAACACACTCTGGTGGAGAAAGAGTTGCCCTACTACAGCTCAAATTCAAAGAACTCTGCGTTTCAATTATCCAAACTTATGCGCCCACGGAAACCTCAAGTGATAATGAAATAAACAAATTCTACAATGATATCAAAAAAGCTCACACATTAGCAGATGACACTGTACTGGTCATTGGTGACTTAAAAGCAAAAATAGGCCAACCAAAAGTAGAAGAACACCTTATTATGGGTAACTATGGCTACGGTGTAAGAAATAAAAGAGGCGAACGATTAATAGAGTATGCTTATGAATACAAACTGTCAATCATGAACACCTTCTTTAAGAAAAAAGCAAGCCGTAAATGGACTTGGATATCGCCAGACCATAAAATCAAGAATGAAATTGACTTTATTTTGACAAACCAACCCAAACTAATAAATAACGTAGAAACTCTGAGCAATAATCAATTCCCGTCCGACCACAGAATGGTTCGAGCAACATGCCGGATAGAAAAACCAAAGAAAAATAGAAACAACTTTTTGAGCACATTAAGAAACTTAAAAACAGAAGATGAAGTTGAAAGCTACATAAGTCATCTTAAATCTCACATTTTGGAAATTCGTAGTGCGGAATCCCACACAAATGTCCAGGAACACTACAACATAATAGAAAATGCAATAAAATTCAGCTTATCCGTCAAAAGTGATACAAACACAAAGAAAAAACATAAAGTATTCAGTGAAAATACAATTGATCTAATAAAAAAGCGCACTGAACTAATGAAAACAAAAAACAAAACCAAGCACATGAAGAACGAACTAAGTATACTGTACAAACAGACAAACAAAGCAATCAAGAAAGACTACAGAACACATCGACAGAAAATAATAACAAAAAATTTAAAGAATTTCAGAAGCACGAAGAGAGCTCTTAAGGAACTTAGCAGACACAAAACATGGATACAAAAACTTGAGTACAAAACGAAAGAAACAAAAACACGAAAGGATATTCTTGACTGTGCCACAGGCTTCTATAAAGAACTTTACAAGAGAAAACATGGCAATGACGACAAAGACCTGGCAGACGCCGACGAGGTTGGTAGTACCAACGCTCTTGTTGAACCAATCGATGGGAAGGAAATACTCGTAAATATCAGACAACTTAAAGCTGAAAGAAGCCCTGGTCCAGATGGTTTGAGCAACGAAGCTCTCAAGATTGGAGCTCCAATCCTCCTCGAACCACTAATACACCTATTTAACATGGTACTGGAGACCGAGACGGTTCCTGTACAGTGGTGTGAATCAGATATTATACTCCTTTACAAAAAAGGAAACCCACTGGACATAGGTAACTACCGGCCGATTAGCCTACTGTCAAGTGTATATAAACTCTTTGCATCAATACTGCTTAAAAGAATAACACTAAGAATTGATGAATCTCAACCAATAGAGCAAGCAGGCTTTCGCTCGGGCTTCAGTACTATGGACCACATTCATGCCCTGGAACAAGTCATAGGTAAATACAACGAGTTTAACAGGCCTCTATATGTGGCATTTATTGATTATAGCAAAGCGTTTGACAGCATAAGCCATAATGCAATCTGGGATGCACTTAAACTTTGCAAAGTAAAACAAAAGTATATAAACATTATTAAAAATATTTATGCCAATAGTACAAGCAAAGTGAAACTGGAAACCAGAGGCGAAAAGATTTGTATTGAAAGAGGAGTTAGACAGGGTGACCCCATGTCGCCTAAGCTGTTTATTGCTGTACTCGAAAAAATATTTAGAAACCTTGATTGGAAACAAAAAGGCATAACAGTAGGCAAACACTACCTGAGCCATCTGAAATTTGCTGACGATATTGTAGTACTTGCTGAGAACCCAAGTCAGTTACAGGAAATGATACAATCATTGGCAGAAGAAAGTTCCAAAGTAGGACTAGAAATTAACATAAATAAAACTAAGATAATGACAAATAGCAAAGAAACGCCAATAAAAATAAAAGAAAATGAAATACAATACGTAGTCAATTATATATACCTCGGAAAGCAAATAGCAATGAACAAGACTAATAACGAGGAGGAAATAGAGCGAAGGATTAACATAACCTGGAAGAAATTCTGGGCACTAAAAGAAATACTAAAAGGCGACTACAGCGTGAGTATGAAAAAAACCGTATTTGACACATGCCTTCTTCCTTGTCTTCTGTATGGCTGCCAAACGTGGGTATTCTCAAATAAAATTAAATGCATGATTAGAACTACCCAAAGGGCAATGGAAAGAAGTATCCTTAAAATCCGAAAAATACACAAAATAAGAAGCAGTCTAATCAGACATAAAACGAAATTTAGCGATGCACTTTCACAAGCTCTAAAACTAAAATGGAAATGGGCCGGCCATATATCACGTCTGAAAGACAAAAGGTGGACAATACAGACCACTCAGTGGAAAGGACCAGCCGGTAAAAGAAATGTAGGCAGACCAGTTAAACGGTGGACTGATGATATAGTCCAAATAGCCGGAAAAAACTGGATAGTGGCTGGGGCTGATAGGGACTCTTGGCACAAAAGGGAGGAGGCCTTTACCCAAACAGGGATCCAAATCTCGCAAGAGCAAGACTAACAATAGACATAAGTACCTAAATTACTAACATTCACTATATTATTTTTTATTATATCTAAACAGTAACAATGTAACCTATTTTTAAGAGATTTGGAAATAAAAAGGCTTATCATTATTATTATTTCGTTTATTCCTTTACATTCTTATTTTATACATTTTTAAATACATTTATAAAAAAAAAAAACAAATACATTTAAAAATATAAAAAATAGTGACCCACCAGTAGCGGAGTAGGACCCAAACTACCGGCGGTGGAGGCTACAGACTAAGAAACCTCCTAACAATACGGCACGTGTCGAGGATAACAACCTTCTGAATCTGACTCTTGATCCAACAATCTAACGAGAGTCTCTTGAGATGTTGATCGAGACTCTTCGCTATTAATCCGTTTGCCGAAACGACCACCGGGACAATGATCGTCGAGTCTACGTCCCACATGGCGGTTATCTCGAAGGACAGATCAAGGTATTTACTAAGTTTGTCCTTCTCTGCCTTCACGAGATTTTCGTCATGCGGGACGGCGATATCGACGAGCACTGCCCGACGCTGGGTCCGATCAACCAACACGATATCGGGCCTATTTGCAACAATAGTCCTGTCCGTGATGATTGATCGGTCCCAGTAGAGCAATGCACGACCATTCTCAAGAACTGGCACTGGTGTATACTTATAGTACGGTACTTCAAACTCAATAAGGCCATATTGAAGAGCAAGTTGCTGGTGGATGATCCTGGCTACTTGATTGTGCCTATGCAAGTACTCGGTGTTAGCAAGATACGAACAACCGGAAATAATATGGCGAAGTGATTCACCAGGACGGTGGCATGCTCGACAAATGTCGACCGTACCGTCCTTCATGATGTATTTCCGATAGTTGTTCGTCTTGATAACCTCATCTGCAATTGCACAGGCAAAACCTTCAGTTTCCCCAAAGAGGTCCCCAAAACGCAGCCAGTTCACCGAAGCGAGCAGGTCTACGTCGGGTCCTGTTAAGACCCGGTAGAACCGCCCGTGTAGCTCCTTACTCTTCCATACGTCCCTACGGTCTTCAGTACCTAGCACCTTTGGTTTACGCCAGTTCTCGTTAGCCAAGGAAAGAGGTGTCAGGCCCTTGTCAACCATCACGACATCGCAATGAATGTCACACCCGTTCTGTAGAAAGTAATCTCTCAGACTGCACACTTCACGGTTGTGGAGGTTCTTGGCATTCAAAAAGCCTCGACCCCCCCACTTCCGCGGAATGTACAGTCTCATGACAGAAGATCGTGGGTGTAACATTCGATGCAATGTCAGTTGTTGACGGACTCGCCTATCCAGGGCGTCTAGTTCCGTTTGAGTCCACCTAAGTATGCCAAAGGAGTATAACAATAAAGGTATCACCCAACCGTTGAAAGCCCGCATTTTGTTACCACCGGACAAAGAACTGTTAAGAACTTTTGTCAGGCGGCCAAAAAAACGTTCTTTCACCGATTTCTTAATATCCTCTACCGCTATACCCAATGACTCTGACATACCTAGGTATTTGTATGTTTCGGTCTCGGAGAGAGATCTGAGGGTTATTATCTCAGAAAGTTGTAGATTCGGTGAATTTACAACCTTCCCCCGCTGTACATGCATAACCGCACACTTATCAACACCGAACTCCATCTTAATGGCATTACTAAAAACTTCCGTAGTTTTTAATAATGTCACTAAATCTTGGTGCTTCAGTGTGAACAGTTTGAGGTCATCCATATACATCAGGTGAGAAATAACCTCACCCCCTCTACGAAACCGGTAGCCTAGCCCTGAATCCTTCAGCAATGTGCTAAGTGGATTCAGTGCTAAACAGAACCACAATGGACTCAAACTGTCGCCCTGGAATATACCACACTCAATCCTAATCAAGTCACGCGGACCAGAAGCGCACTCACCACTACCTGGTTGACGAAGGAATGTGGTCCACTGCCCCATACACGAGACTAAGAAGGATTTAAGAGTCGGATTAATTTTATACAACTCTAAAATCCTCCCCAGCCATGAATGAGGCACCGAATCATAGGCCTTCTTGTAGTCAATCCAGGCAGTAGAGAGGGCGCCCTTACTCCGCTTAACCTGTTGGCTAATGGCCATGTCAATAAGGAGTAGCTCCTTAGTACCACGTGACCCAGCCCTACATCCATTCTGAGCACTATTTAAGATGTTATTTGACATTATATGTGAGTTTATTTTAGTTCTCAGAATAGATGTAAGGAGCTTGTAGATGGTAGGTAAGCAAGTGATAGGTCTGTAGTTCTTAGGTTCCGTGGTACTACCTGATTTATGGAGCAGGAAGGTGATGCCAGTGGTCATGAAAGCGGGTAAGGAACCAAACTCTTGTAGTCAATCCAGGCAGTAGAGAGGGCGCCCCTACTCTGCTTGACCTGTTGGCTAATGGCTATGTCAATAAGGAGTAGCTCCTTAGTACCACGTTACCCAGCCCTACATCCATTCTGAGCGTTATCTAAAATATTGTTAGACATTATGTGTGAATTTAATTTACTTCTCAGAATGGATGTAAGGAGCTTGTAGATGGTAGGTAAGCAAGTGATAGGTCTATAGTTTTTCGGTTCCGTGGTACTACCTGATTTATGGAGCAGGAAGGTGATGCCAGTGGTCATAAAAGCGGGTAAGGAACCAGACTCGAGGGCTTCTTGATACTGTGTTGCCAAGCGTTCATGCGAGCTCTGAACCCACTTTATCCAAAAGTTGTGCAATCCATCCGGCCCAGGACTTTTCCAGTTCGGGGCCTTACGAATTGCACAACTAACATCTTCGGAGTCTATGGTAATAGACTCCATGGGTTCGATGATACTGCATTCACGCTCGACGACACGGATCCAGTCGCCCTCCGAATGTTCGACGGGCACCGACCATATGTCACGCCAAAATTGATTCATGGTGTGAGCATCTGGCAGTTGTCCGTCGCTCAAACGTTGTCCAGTTCCCTCCCACTCTCGGTACACCTTCCTTTGGTCACTTTGGAAGATGCGATTCTGCCAGTATCTATTTACACGCTCTCTATAACGACGGATACGGCTTGCCCATGCATACACTTTCTGTTTCAGAAAGTCAATACGTTCCGTAACATTGGTTAAGTATTGCTGGGGACGAATACCGGTCCCAGCGAATGCCTGACTCACGAAACGCATGACCCGGGGACGACTATTTCCCCGGCTAAAACAGATAAGCTTCGCAATGAGAGTCCTAAATGTGCCGATACGTCGCTCGATTCTTGCCTGCCATACGGGCACACCACCCGATCGTGGTGCACGGTTAAATTCAGGGAATTTAACGCGTGCAACACGACAAGCGGTAATAGCTCCACAGTAAAGAATCGAGTGGGTATCGAGCAAATCATTGCTAGTCCGTAAGTACGGAGCTAGCAACGCATTCAGGGCTCCCATCAACGCCAGATTTCGTCTATGCATGGGTAAGCGTGGTAGCCGTGGTCTAGAATTAGGTGCAAACCTATATTGAGAGATCACATCCTCTAAAGTACTCCTTAATTGCTCGCATACCTGGACAGATATATCACTCGTATCATCTCCCACGTCGAGCACGGTATCAACTAAAGTGGCACTAGTTGCAACCGTGTGTGTAGCAGGTGATTATTATTATTATCTTTATTAACACTTAACACATATTTATTACATTTTTAAATAGATTTATAAAAAAATACATTTAAAAATATAAAAAACAGTAACCCACCGGCATCGGGTACAGGGACCAAGCTACCGGTGGTTAGGGCTCCAAAGACAGGAACTTCCGCACAATACGGGCCGTATTCAACAGAACCGCCTTCTGCATCAAGCCCTTGATCCAGCTGCCTAACGCGAGCCTCTGTAGGTGGATGTCGAGGCTCTTGGCTATTAGACCATGCGCAGATACGACTATCGGAACAATAATCGCCGAATCCACATCCCACATGTCGACAATCTCGTGAGCTAGGTCTAAATATTTAATTTGTTTATCTTTTTCTGCTTTCACGAGATTCTCGTCATGTGGCACAGTGATATCGACAATTACTGCAAGGCGCTTTAATCGATCCATTATCACTATATCAGGTCTGTTAGCTATAACAGTCCTATCAGTGATAATAGATCGATCCCAATACAATGTGACATGACCGTTCTCAAGAACTGGGTCGGGCACATACTTGTAATAAGGTACCTCCACGTCGACAAGATTATACTTTAGAGCAAGTTGCTGGTGGATTATCCTGGCTACTTGGTTGTGTCTGTGCAAATACTCACCGTTCGCAAGACGGGAACAACCAGAGATAATATGTCTTAAAGATTCTCCGGGACGATGACATGCCCGACAGATGTCTAGCGTCCCATCTTTGACAATAAATCTCCGATAGTTATTCGTCATCACGACTTCGTCAGTGATTGCACAGATAAAACCCTCAGTTTCTCCGAAGAGATCACCAAATCAAATTATTATTATTATTATTATAGTCTATTTATTTAAGATGTTTGATATTTATGTTGCAGCTAGGTGTGGCGATCGGTTTCGTGGTGCCTCCCATGCTGGTTCGAGCCACGGGAACTATCGAAGAGATGGGCAATGACTTCCAGCTGATGTTCTATCTTGTTGCTGGTTTCACGAGTGTACTATTCGTCTTTATACTGCTATGTAAGTAGTACCTTTTTAAAAACATGTAGGTATCTTGCGTTAAGTCTTAGAATAAGATTCAGGACCCTGGGATTATCATTCCGAGAGCGTACCTTGTGGCACTAAAACAAATGCGATTTTGGGATGATACCTATACCTACTTTTTACACAACCAGTACCGTTAGCTTTTGCGGATTCTTATGAAAATTAGCACATAGCCTCCGGCGCTCTAGGGTTACGGCGCGGCGGCGCGTCGTCCTGGGTGGTTATCCTAGCGCAGGCGTTTTTTTTTTTTTATGCAAAATAGGCTTACGTTTGGCCTCAATCTCGCTTGATGGAAGGCGAAGATGAGGCCTACGATGGTACACGTTTGCCTAGAAGGTGTCTGTTCACTTTGACCTTAAAGATGTCCAGATTATAGCGTTCCGGAAAAACTGACCTCGGCAGAGAGTTCCACTCCTTAGCCATACGCATAATGAGAGAAGAGGCAAATCGCTTCGTGCGTAATGGAGGAATGTCTACAACATAAGGATGGAACTGCTCGCCGCGCCTAGTCGTTCGGCGGAAAGGGGAAGGGGGTATCACAGGTCATGTAAAACCTCCGCACACTCACCGAAATGTAACCGATGAAAAACCGAAGGCAGGCCACTCGTCTACGGTGTTCTAGGCTCTGAAGATTTGCCCCCACAAGTGAGTCACTAGCAGACCCATCCCAGAGATGGGAACAGTATTCCATGCAAGAGTGAACTTGAGCTCTGTAAAGATTTAAGAGCTGCTCCGAAGTGAAGTACCGTCTCACCCTAGAGAGGATACCAAGTTTTTTGGCAGCAGTGTTTGCTATGGACTCGATGTAGCGACCGAAATTTAGACTGGATGAGAGATCCAGCCCTAAGAGCCCAAGACGGTCGTTAATCGGAACGGGGACATTTCGGAAAGTCGGAGTCAGTTGGAATGGACTCCGTTTCGCTGAAAAAAGACAAGCCTGTGTTTTGGAAGGGTTGAACTCGACCAAATTAGCATCACCCCATTGAGAGACAGCCTCCAAAGTCGAGTTCACTCCCTCGATCATCGACTCCCTGAAGCATTGGACCCTTGATCCAGACTTCACATCGGACAAGTATCTCACCGAGACTGTGCTGTCATCTGCATACCCAAAGATACCGGGTGTTACCAGCAGGTGGTTGATGTGCAGCAAAAAGAGAGTCGCGGAGAGCATAGATCCCTGAGGGACACCGGCATTAATACCAAGGAGATCGGACGAGGAGTCGTTAACGACAACTCGAATCGATCTGTGTCTCAGGAGAAATCTTCGATCCAGGTGCAAAGCCCAGGAGCAATACCGTGCGCCGGAAGCTTGCCAATGAGACTTGCGTGCCAGACCTTGTCGAAAGCCTTAGAGATATCAAGAGACACGGCAAGAGCCTCACCGTGTCTCTCAATGGCTTCGCGTATACCGTTACCAGGCGTACACGGATCGCCTGGTAACAGGCGGCATTTCAAAATACAATAAACAAATAACATTAGTGTGATTTCATAAGGTAGGTATTAGATTTAAGATGATACCTTCACTTTGCGAATGTGTTCATAATCTCTAATCATGTTTCGATCCGATCCGATAGAATAATAACCAAAAAATAATGTCTAATAGGTATTAGGCATGTAGGTAAACAACAACATGCCATGCCTGACCATCTCACGCCACCGTATGCTACGAGTTCATTGGTTAATTAAGTCTTATCGGAAGCTTATTAGACGGCCTACGTCAGGGTATTGTCCCGCTATCGATTAGAAAGCGATTTTTTTAATGGATTAATGTAGTTATTAAGATAATAATGTAGGTAATAAGATTATGTGTTGTTACCAACTAACTCGATTAAAAAATAACGTTTTAGGAGCCCAAGTAATAAGAGACCGAACGATAATTGGCTCGCTCACTATTATACGTATGTACGAAATTATGTATACCTAGTACACAACGCGAACAAATTATATACACAAAAACCTTCCTCGAGAACCACTCTATCCATTGGTGAAAACCACATACAGACAGACAGACAGAGGAAATCAAAATTGTCCAGTGACCAATCTCGAAACGTAGACGCTTCGCTCGCTACGCTACCTCAGTCAAAAAGCCTTTTCTTTCCGTCAGAATATAATTATGTATGTGCATGTAGGTACATCCTACACCTTTTAGACAAGGCCATTTTTTTGCGAGGATATGAATCTATACCTAGGTATTATTGCAAAATCTTGAGTTGTAAATATTGAATAATATGTATAATTACATTGCACAAAACACATATGTTTAGCAGATTCCACCAAGTGCCGTCAATCGACATTATAAATATTTGTAATTTCCAGTATATTGTTAACCAGATCGCTTCTAGCGACTCGCTTGTCGCCAGTCGCTGGCGGTGGAGTAGATACCTAATATCAGGTGAAGATTTCGTCATTTTTTTTGCGAATGTCAGCCAATGACCTAATTGATAACGAATCTTTTGGAGACTTTACCTGACCTTGGTCAACGTCACTACACGGAGGAGGCGTGCTTTCTGATTACGTTCAATAATATTGATTCATACTATTTATTACATAGGGCATTTCACGCCAAGCGGACAGGTAAAAAAACTTGATGTTTCCGATTTCCGTAATTTTGGAGTATGTTCTGCCTAATGTTCTTGATACATGGAATATCATGACTGGTTAAGGAGTTACGGGATTTAGAAATTTTAACCCACCGGTGGGTATGCAGTACTTCAAAGCCAATTACCAAGTCTTAAAACTGTAGATTAAAATAATTAAACCATTGGTTTTATTACTTGCTTTAATGAACTTACAATGGAAATAGTACCAAAGCATGGTCCAGTCAAGGTAACCCAAATAGGACCCAACTCGGAAAAAAAATTAAGTAGCCATTTTCTTCCGGATAAATCCTAATAAACTACTATTTTTTTATTTTTTTTAATATTTGGTTCGACAATTTGACGCCTCGCCCGCCTGGTGGTAAGTCGTGACGACGTCTAGCGATTGTGGGCCACTCTCACAGCACACAATACTATAGAGAGTGGCCCTCAACTTGACGACCTACTGATGTGCCTCTTCACGCTCCGCTTAAAGAACCCAGGATTATATGTGGGAGGAAACACGTGCACAGGCAGGGCGTTCCAGGCCACTATCGTTCGGCAGAAAAACGAACGTTTAAAACGCTCGGTTCTCGCGAACATGCTGTCCACTGTGTGGGAGTGGCATCTCTGCCCGGCACGCGTTGTTCGGGATGTAATCCGTACCTAAACACCAACATATTATTTATGCTTTCGATTGTCGGCACTTGGTGGAACTTATAATAATACATTTTGAATAAACACACTTATACATACAACAGACAGGATCGATGTTAAATAGGTTCTAGGTACGTCTGCGTTCTCTGCAGTTAGGGCAATCTATATTACTATTTCTAAACAACTGATACGATCGATTCTGTTGACTACCCCGGTTTTAGCTCCGGTAGCGTATCACACAACACAGCACACAATTAAGTCTATATTCCGAAGGGGTTGACAGAGGAGTTATACCTACTCATGCAACGCCAGTCACTTAGTTGGTCCCACGTTATAGAGAGCGAGTGTATTCATCGTTTATGGGGTTCCGTACCCAAAGGGTAAACCGGGAACCCTATTACTGAGATTTCGCTGTCCGTCCGTCTGTCTTGGGCTGTATCTTATGAACCGTAATAGTTAGAAAGTTGAAATTTTCACAGATGATGTACTTCTGTTGCCTCTATAACAACAAACACTAAAAAACAGAATATAGGTAATAAATATTAAGGCCGTACAACAAACGTGATTTTTCGTGAACTTCTATTATAGAAAGAACAAAGAAGAAATCAATAAGAAACTCGACATACGGAGAACAGTTTAAAGAACCATCATAGCGGACTGTCAGTGCAAACTGCAAACTTTGAACCGATCTCGTAAAAGTTACCCTCAAACTACTTTAGAGATTAAATTGGATAAGTTCAAAGCGATGATCTAGCAAACTGTCATCCATGTACATAGTTTACAATGTATACGCAGGGACCTACTCTGTTTCAAAGTGGAATTTTACCCCTAGAATTTACTTCACATAGGTAGCTGTTCTTACTTGGATAAATTTCACGTTTTCAATCTGATAGGAATTCGCTCAATAATTAACCGAGCGAACCTGTACATTTCGACACTCGGTCGGATCGGAGTTGGATCTCCACGTACCTGACACAGTGTTCCTAGATTTATCCTATTTTTTAAATTATTGAGTCATTTTTGATTAGGGGGGAAATGAGGGGTAAAGTGCCTAAATGATATTTTTAATGTTCGCGAGAGTTCTACTGTTCAACTAGGTAATACCTAGCATTAATACTCGTATCTATACAATTGCCGACGCCCGCGGGAAACAGTGTTGGTTTACATTTCCCGGATCAAAAATAGCTGATTTATCCATCATGATCTCCCATGGATCAGGTTAAATGTAAAATGTTCGGATGTTCGTTTCTCAGCAACCTCTTGACCGATAATTAATTTTTTTTTACCTAAATTAATAGCTGATTTCAATTAAGGTCGTGACGAAGCTCAAATATTCAATTTAAATACAAAAAAAAAAAAAATAGAAAAACGCTTCGCTCAATACGAAGCCGCGCTCTGTTTACAGCAGCGTAGCTTTACCTAGTTCACCTTATTATATCAGCTGTGTGCCAGTGAAAATCCCAGTAAAATAGGTCCAGCAGTTTCAGATATTAGCCGGAACAAACAGAAAAAAGGCGTTATGTATGTAGGTACCGTATAAACTTCCATATGTATTTCATGGAAATCTGTTAATTTCGAATTACACACAGACACTATACGTATGTATGTTTAACCTTTTTCAGTTTTCAAAGCGGCGCCGGCGCACCCTCCCTCCGCGGCCTCCCACCTCGGCGACAGCTTAGACTCCAACTTCCTGCAGTCTCTGAAGAAACTGATCACGAACCGGAACTACGTGCTCTTGCTGATGTCGTACGGGCTCAACGTCGGCGCCTTCTACGCAATCTCCACTCTACTGAATGTTCTCATTCTGGAGTATTATCCGGTAAGTGGAATAAGAAAGAAAGAAATATTAACCTACGTAATTCAAGTGTGGAAGGTATACCGTAGACTCAAATTTATAAAGGTCGTTACGGGTAGTTACTTAAAAATCCGACTGGTCTAACAGGGTGCTCAAGAAGACGCAGGTCGTATAGGTCTGATGATCGTAGTGGCGGGTATGGCGGGGTCGGTAGTTTGCGGCCTCATTCTGGACAAGACCCATCGCTTCAAGGAGACCACGCTCACAGTGTATGCAGCCACAGTCGTTGGGATGCTCATATTCACATTTACCCTCAACTGTGGGCATATTGGGGTTGTCTATATGAGCGCTATTTTACTTGGGTAAGTTTAAAAATAATATTGTCATAGACATATGAACTCCGTCACTATTTGATCTTCATTGTTTAAAAAATGTATTGATTGGCAACAGAGCCCTCTAGTTGTATTTAAACGGAATTGCAATACTAAGAACAGCTTACCATAGTAGTTAGTTTCTTGACTGCCGGTAGATGGCGCTCTGACGACGTCGTAAGTCGCGATATTGATATTTTATGATCGCAGTATTAGAGATATTGTGCTAGTGGTGTCTTGCGCAGTTGGTAGAACGTTCCTCCTGTGAAGGGAACAGGCGCTGGTTCAAGTCCAGCCGAAGAAGCATCGTTTTAGCGATTCTATTAAAAAAAATGAGAAAAAAGGTATATAGCTTAGTTAGTTCATTGCTTTTACATCTTTATCACATTTTGATCTCGAATTGTCTATATTTTCCTTAGATTCTTCATGACGGGCTACCTCCCAGTTGGGTTCGAGTTCGCCTCGGAGGTGACGTACCCGGAGCCGGAGGGGACCACCTCGGGTATATTGAACGCATGTGTTCAGGTAACAGACAATTATAGCTTGTAATATCCTATGTTCCTTCTTATCGATTCTGACAGATACGTAAACACTTAGATGCCGCAAATGTATGTATTGCTATAAAACTAAGCGTGCCACTTTTGACTTTGAAAGAAAATGTGTTCATTATATTGTCCTCTTTTTTGTACAGTTTTTACTTTCAAATTTTGATTGACGTCCGTTGCTAACAACAGGGAACTCAGGCTTACTGATACCGCACCGAAAGAGGAGCATTATGCTCTTCTTTTTGGCACGCGACGTACATGCACTTACGATATAAGCCGCGCATGGTGTGGATGGGATAGAACCTTGTCGAAATAACCGCTCCGTGACGTCATCAATGACTGAAAAGTTCGAATAACGAAAAAGTATTGTAGGTTGATCTACATCACTATGACGTCACCAATATGGCCACCAAGTCATTGTCATCTTGCGCGGCTTATATCTAATAGTAGGTATATCTGTTTTTTACTCATTGCAATTAAATTATCCCTTAAATTTTACAAATAATTTATTTTTCTGTGTCTAAACCTTTTTATACATCAAGCACTTGTGTTGTTCAGATTTTCGGTATAGTAATGACCCTGATGTACGAGTACACTATAGGCGCGTGGGGCGACCGCTGGGCTAACCTACTACTGTGCGCTCTCCTGGCCGTCGGCACGGCCATCACCGCGGCCATACGAGCTGACTTACGACGACAAGCCGCTCAGGCGCAGCACGGTTAAACAACTAGTCAACTACCCTTCTTTAGCGAAGAAATGACGTCACATTGAAACTACTGCAACTGACATCTACCCTTACTTTAGCGAAGAAGTGACGTCACAATAAACCCAAAAAAAGGACGGCTCTAAAACTATCCTCGAAGTAGAAGTAAACTGCGAAAGAAATGCAATTTCATCGAAAGGATCTGGACATTGTTAGAGCCGTGAAGTATTTTTTATTTTCAGCAAAATAAAATTAAGTACATATGGAATTATGTTATAGTTACTTCGGTCAAAAATTGTAAGCATAATTGAGTGACGTGGCCATAGCACAGTCTTAAAGGTCAAAACGAACATTATTATAATGAAAAAAATCTGTGAAAAATCGAGATTTCTTGAAGTTATGAATAATTTCTATTTGTTTAGAAACCTATTGAAAAGCTGTAGTCGTCAAATTTCTTTTGTATGAGAATGTTTCTAATTTTTCGGTATGAATCCGGCTCGAAAGACCATGTACAAATTGGTTCATAATGACTATTCATGATGGTTATGGTTTAGATTTGATTTGTTGTATTAGTTTCAAGTGAACTTGTCGTGAAATATTGAATGACGTTACCAAATATCTATTCATCAATATTTTTGAAGCGAAGAAACAAATCAAAATAGAAAACTTATATCATGAAAAATTTTCTAAAAATATTTTACTTTGACCTACAATTACCTACTTTGACCTAAAAAGTTAATAGATTTAGTCCATTCGGATGTAATACCGAAAAAACGGTACGAATATTCGATACTATAGAATTAATACTTTTGACTTCGCATATGAAATTATAAGGTGTTACCAAGTCCTGGTGATACAGAGTTGAAATTTGAAATAATGACAATAATGATTGAACTGTAGATTAATTATATGTAGTTATATCTTTATAAAGGACGTATTGTGAAACATATATTTGTATTTATAAAAGGGAAAATAGAGTACCATGTTTTAACATTGCATACGTAATGGATGTTAATAGTAGAATAGTGACCGTTTTGGTAGATTTTCCGATTGTAATTTATATCGTCTAATAGCAGTAGAGGTGGGTTTATCGATTTAGATGTTACAAAAAATCAAATGTAATAATGATTAGGACGATAATTGAAAAATACCCAAGTAATTATTTTTTCATTACAGGTATGGCATAAATGACAATATACAATGTTTTCAAATGAAATTTCGGTCGAAACATGTATCGAATTGATATATTTCGCATATTTGCAAACGATTTTAATATACAAAATTTACAAATTAAATTATATTTCGACTTTGATGGTTAAATATTTTGAAATACCTACTTACTAATTCACTAGTTTGCTTAATGCCACGATGTCTTTTATTCATTGTTAGCAGTGTGGTACAAAAGTATTTATACTAAAGCTTAAAGATGCCAAGAGCAGTTAAATATGGATTTATGACAGCTGTCAGTTTTGACACATGTCATATTAATAAGGTCGAATGATACGTTGTTCTATTTTAAAGGCCGATGACCACTTTGGTATATTTCAACCTGGGTGATATGTTAGAGGACAATATGAAAAATCATCTATCAACCGTAACCGAACGAAGTTACACGCGGAAAGCTAGTAGTAGTTTTGGTCGTAGTATATTTTTGTCAGGCGTTATATTTAAAAATACCTAATAACTACTCGCTGCGGTCGCTGCCGTGGTACTGTGGTACTGTGGTACTGCGCTGCAGCATGCAATTGAGCGAAGCGACTATATCTATTAAGGCATTTATTAATCTATAAGGAGCAGGTTTTGTTCGAGACCGAATTTTGATTTAGGACCCTCAAAACAAGGTATTTACATATTTTTGGTCAATACCTTTTTTTGAGGGTCCTAAATCAAAATTCAGTCTCGAACAAAACCTGCTCCTGAGAATGCTTGATTTTTGAGTGAAAAATCATGAAAATCGGTTGGGTAGTTGTCGAGAAACAATTTCACATCGAGTTGCATTTGAGTCGCCTGATAAGGTTCCGCTCGCTACGCTTGCTTCGCTCAATAATATACCTAATATATTTTTTTTTAATTACCTTCTCTTAACAAAATTACGCCTGATTAAAGAACAATAGCAATTTATGAAACACGCTTTTAATTGGTTCGGTTACGTTTGGTAGACTTAGTTTTCTTGACAATTGATATCTTTGTGCTTTATGTTTCACCTTTGACGAAAAGAAAATAAAAATGATACCAGCTATGTATGGAAAATGGTCATTGAGATTTATGAGTAAAAATGTCTGTGTATAAGATATTGTATTAGTTCTAGAAATTATGATGTTTATTTTGGGATTAAAAATCCCAGTATTGTTTGTGATGTAGCTGTACTTTTTAAAATATGTAATAGATCTTTAAAAAATATATGGGAAAATTTATAATATTGTATTAGTGATTATGAATTAAAATGTTGGTTTTGTAATGCAAGTTTGCCTTCTTCACAAGTTAAGAGCGATTTTTGTCTGTGCAGTAGATATATTTTTTCCTTCCACTTTTCACTATTATTTGACTGTTTCGGTGGCGTGGTCGGTAGTGCGTCGGTTTTCGACTCCGGAGTCTCGGGTTCGATTCCCGGGTCGAATCAAATATATTTGTGTGATCCACGAATGTTTGTTTCGGAGTTTGGATGTTTATTATGTATGTATTTAGAAATATATAAGTATGTTTAATCAGTTATCTTGATCCCATAACACAAGCTCATAGCTTAGTTAGGGCTTGATGACGTTGTGTGAGAATGTCCAAAAATATTTATTTATATAAAATAGTCTGCTCTGACATTTCCTGGGAAGACCTTACCGTACCCGGGCCAATTTATTCAGTTTTTCCAAGTTATGCATTCCATTGTTTACCATATCGAAGTGTGCCTCATCTAGTTAAATTGAAATCTACCCTCAGTATCACGGTGTGCTTTTAAATTATTTTAGTAGCTTTGAATGTTAGCAATTAAAATTGCTTAGGACCAACAAATAGGGATGGTATCTAGATATATCTAAATTACTTGCATTCCAAAATCTTCTATGTGCCAACGAGTATTACAAATATTAGAATTAAATACAGCTGGAGTGAGACAATACGGTTGTGCTGAAGGTATCTGGGATTACGAAGTTTAACCTAAGTTTTAAGATAGCATTTACCCTCTGGTACTGAAGTACAACTATGTACTATTGTACAACCAGTTGAACTACTTAATATAATAAGTGACACCGAGTGTATATGCATGTATATTTTGAGGTTGTACAAACGCTACAGCAGTGTATCGTTTGTACAACTAGTTGAACTACTTAATATAATAAGTGACACCGAGTGTATATGCATGTATATTTTGAGGTTGTACAAACGCTACAGCAGTGTATCGTTTGTACAACTAGTTGAACTACTTAATATAATAAGTGACACCGAGTGTATATGCATGTATATTTTGAGGTTGTACAAACGCTACAGCAATGTATCGTTTGTACAACTAGTTGAACTACTTAATATAATAAGTGACACCGAGTGTATATGCATGTATATTTTGAGGTTGTACAAACGCTACAGCAGTGTATCGTTTGTACAACCAGTTAAACTACTTAATATAATAAGTGACACCGAGTGTATATGCATGTATATTTTGAGGTTGTACAAACGCTACAGCAATGTATCGTTTGTACAACTAGTTGAACTACTTAATATAATAAGTGACACCGAGTGTATATGCATGTATATTTTGAGGTTGTACAAACGCTACAGCAGTGTATCGTTTGTACAACCAGTTAAACTACTTAATATAATAAGTGACACCGAGTGTATATGCATGTATATTTTGAGGTTGTACAAACGCTACAGCAGTGTATCGTTTGTACAACTAGTTGAACTACTTAATATAATAAGTGACACCGAGTGTATATGCATGTATATTTTGAGGTTGTACAAACGCTACAGCAGTGTATCTTTTGTACAACCAGTTAAACTACTTAATATAATAAGTGACACCGAGTGTATATGCATGTATATTTTGAGGTTGTACAAACGCTACAGCAGTGTATCGTTTGTACAACTAGTTGAACTACTTAATATAATAAGTGACACCGATTGTATATGCATGTATATTTTGAGGTTGTACAAACGCTACAGCAGTGTATCGTTTGTACAACTAGTTGAACTAGTTGTACTTCAGTACCAGAGGAAGCATTTATTGCTAATAATATTATGGAGTGGTGTGAAAAATTAAATTTATTGTTAATATGTGATTGTGCTGTGAGGTATGCAGTATTATAAAAATTAGATAAATTATATGAGTATATTATTTATTTTGTAGGTAGATTTACTAAGCAAAACCTGGTTTTCACAGATACCTGGACTAAGCTACTCAGAGCAACAGATCGGATGGAGATTATAAAGTTATTGTGATGTAAGCTTTCTTTGTACAAATAAGGTTTCGACATCTTTTTACTTTAATTATACACTTATTTAATAAGATTAGTGACGTAATTACAAGTAGTGCTGTAGTTTGGAATTTTTTCATTATAATTCCTGAATATAATTAAATAAATAATATATTTATTATTAAATTAATAAAATGTATTGTAATTGGTACTCAAAAGTTTAAAAGTACGGTTTGCATGTGGCAATATTGATTTATTATTTGTGTGTGGCAACCCAGGTACAATACGTAAGTTTTATCGCAGCTCTATTACTAAAATATTCGCCTAAATAATTGTAGTGAAGCGGGAATCTAAAATTGTTAGTATTTTATGTCCCGTGAGTGTATTTGATGTCTATATCTCAATAGTATAATGAAAAATAATCGGATCAAATAATAATGACAATAAATATAGCTAAATTTGAGGGTAGTTTGTCTCTTTTTATAGCTTTGCTGATAATGTAGATGTTGCTGTTCTATTATATCTTTATATCTACCTACTGAGAGATAAAATATAGCAGGCTATGCTTGCTGGAAATATATACGAGTATGTTAAATATTTTAAGTGAAAGAGAACGTTCAGGTTCAGAATGTCCAATTCTCAAAATGTCCAATTCCCATATTGCCCAATTCCTTGATAATGCCTCGTGAGTAGGTGAAACATATGTCGACGTTTATAATGTCTTCTATTTAGCGAAATCATTGCAATTATCTAAAAATTCAACATCATATTTTCCATTGCTTTTTGTTATTTTAGAGTTTTCGAAACGAAAATCTCTAATACAACAGTAATGTCCGTCCGTCCGTGAACAACTTTCAACTCGAGAACGGTAAGAGCTAGAGACTCAGTGTCAAAACTCCCAAAATGAACTTGACCTTTGACCTCTGATCTCAAGGTCAATGTCAAAACGAGGTCAAATCGAGAACGGTAATAGATACTCCAGACCAGCTGCAATCAACTCAGCATGGTCAAACACCTCTAAAATGAACTTGACCTTTGACCTCTGATCTCAAGGTCAAGGTCAAAACGAGGTCAAATCGAGAACAGTAATAGTTAGATACTCAAGACCAGCTGCAATCAACTCAGCATGATCAAAGAGTAAAATGATGTTGAACTTCATGTCATGTGACATTTTTTAGATTTTATGAAAAAACTTTCGAAAACTCTAAAATATTTGGCAAATTTTTACCATATTTTTAACTTGTTTTATTTTCGAAATTAACACCAAGACTGTTATGAACTCTGTAGTTATTTAAGTATATTAATAACTGGATTATTTATGTTCCCATACGAAAACTATCATATAGTTATCTAAAATGTTTGAATATAGTCTTAAGATACTGACTCATGGTCCGCCGAATGAGATTTTAAACAAATCCCATAGTGTGTGTGTTTATATTATTTGTTAAGTTCTAAAAGAGCACTGTGAGTGCTTATTGAATAAAAAAAATCTTCTAAAATATTAGACATTTTGGGAATTGGACATTTTAGGAACTGGACAATCAGGGAATTGGACATTTTAGGAACTGGACAATCAGGGAATTGGACATTTTATGAATTGGACAATATGAGAATTGGACATTTTGAAACCGCTTGACATTTTGAGAATTGGAAATTCTGAACCTGAACGAAAGAGAAGCTGGCGTCGATTTTAGTACATTGTCATATTTAATCAATGATATTGTAGAAAACTTCGGTCAAGTGACAAAAGTAGACACTGATATTTTTACAATAATGAAATTTTGACCGACTAAAGTCGTAGCTGTACGCTCTTAGGGTTGATATTGATTTGTAAACATTTAGAGGTTATTTTCTTTTTATATTTAATTATTTTCTAGTACATATGTCAATGTTTTTGTTCTGTAACACGTGTAAATTTTATTTATTGTATTTTACGTGATTGTATTTTGAACGACACATAATTCCAGAGCGCAATTAGTGCTTTATCTTGCTGTCATTCCATAGCATAGTCGTAGGTTGTAAGTCGATGTGTTTGTTACCATGTTTACTGTTGAATAAAACATGATAGATTAATTATTTTTTATATTACCTACTAGATTAGATGATACCAGCGTCTTCACCACAAACTGGCAAACTATGAGGACTTGAAATGCATCTCGTCCATACTTTCGTGGCGCAAGCTAAAACGAACACCTCTGACGTCATATACGTAACGTCTATATCATACGAGAAGGCGGTTCTAGTCCCTTCTACAAGCTTCTACCAGTTTCCAACTGCGCATACGCCATAAGCCACACCTTATAATTGAACTAGCCAATTAGGTGTAAGCGATAAATTATAAATACTACAAAGGAAAAGGTATATATACTCGTCCTTTTGTTTAGATTCACACCCATTTAAACCTGTTTGTGTCAAGCCGAGTATTAACTTGTCTGATATAAATACGAATACATTTCGATAATAAAATCAATCGCATACTGTTATTGCGATCGGTTCAATACCTCCCAACAACCACTTCACATTTCATTAGCGGATACCCGCGAGGAAGTTTTCTCGTTCCTAATTTCTACGGAAAACATTACAAGGATGGTCTTTTTTTTTCTTTTTTTTTCTTCTTTCATCCAAATCTACGGTTATACGGTTCTATTAAGTATTATAAATATTTTTTACGAAATTTTCACATTGTAATAACTTAATTGAAAGATGGTTGCATCTTTATTTTCGGTTGTTTTACTGCTCAAAATAAATAGGCATTTTAGATATATAGACATATTAAACAACATAAAAAATTTTGAAAATGCCTAGAAATTCATTGAATAATTTTATTCAAAATCAACTTCTGAACAACATAACAAGGCTTAAAACAAAAAAAAAGCAAAATGTGTGTAATTACATAATAACATAATTGCAGATCTATTTAAAGCTTAAAAATATGCACATATGTAAACAACTGCGTCTGCAGTATGGCGACATAGAATTGAGAACAAAATTTATGCCATTTAGGCTGAGCCAATTACATCTTAATTAACAAGACACGGGCAAACTCGTCCTTCACATGCGACGTACACCACACATTGACATCTGAACAGGATCTGCCTTATACTATTTGTATGGTAACGAACACACTGGTCACTCCCCACGCTGCCTCACTCGTCCCCGCGCCAGACAAGCGTGTTCCCATGCTATCCCACGCGTACGACGTTGTCACACACGTTTCAAGTGTCATGGCACATATGACAACGTATACGTCAGACGTTATACGACGTCGTAACAGTGTGTTGCTGCTTCTCACGTCGCGTGGCATACGTCGTATGTGAAGGACCAGTGTGTTTTAAGCTTAAGTCTTGCTTAACGATGTTGTGATCCCACGTTGGGCGCCAAAATCCAAAATTTCTAATGATCAGCTAAGCTCCTCAGTGTGGACACTAATCCATAAATTTAATGTTCTAGCAACCAAAATAACACTGAGCGCCAATTAAAGCTTCCAAACAATAGTCCCACGTTGGGCGCCAATTTGAAATTCCCATACATCGGCATTTTCCCTCATCTACGTCCCTATAAACGCATAGACGTAGTTGCTTCAAGAGATTTGTGACTATGTAGGAGACGTTTGCACAAAGCCAGCTCTTGTGTTATTGCATGTAAGGTTTCCTCCATTTTAGGTGCAGTGGCTATTTCACTAAAACAATAAAAAAGACATAAAAACAATGTTAAGAAACCAATTTAACAACAAAAATAAAATATACGAGGGTGGATTGAAAAGTAATCGGCCTAACCAAGAAAATAAATACAAAAATAAATACATAAATGAAATATATTTTTATTTTTCAACGTAATCACCATCAAGTTCAATGTACTTTTGCCATCTTCCCTTCCAAGCATTTAGCCCGTTGAAAAAAAATTATTCTTCCTTAGAGTCAAAATATGCGTCTACTGCTGCTTTGACCTCGTCATTTGTCAAAAATCTTTGACCTCCAAGTGCTTTTTTAGATTAGGGAACAGAAAAAAGTCTGACGGTGCCAGATCAGGTGAATAAGGTGGATGCGGTAACAGTTCAAAGCCACAGTTGTGATTTTTTTCTTCTGATCATTCCTGGACATTTTTCTTTTATTTCCTGTCGTAAACGACGTAGTAAGTTGCAGTAATAATCAGAGTTTATACGTAGATCACACTATAAGTTTTGCGTAACTTAAAAAAACAACATGTTAAAACCAAAATATTATGTTTATTGCTTTTCAAAATACTCTCCTTTACATTTTAAAATTTTTTTCATGCGATCGAATCATTTTTTAAAACAGGAGGACCACAGATCTGAAGGCATGTTTTCTACGTGCTGATTGAACGCTATCACTGCCTCTTCGGAGTTGGTAAAAGTGAAACCTCTCATCAAATCTTTGATTTTGGGGAAAATACAGAAATCACAGGGTGCTAGGTCGGGGCTATGCGCAGGATGGGTGACGAGTTGTACTTTTTCGGAAGCTAAAAATGACTTTGTTTTGTTGGCCGTGTGTGAAGAAGCGTTGTCATGATGTAGGAGAACGCGGCTTTTGGGTCGTCTTTCGCGAACTTTTTCTAAACAAAAACGCGATCATTTTTTTACCAACATTTCTCGCCTGCCTCACTTTTGTTGGCTTGTTCTCATTTTCAAACACCCATTCACAAGATTGCTGTTTTTTTTCGGGTTCAAAACAATAAATCCACGTTTCGTCTCCTGTGACAATGTCATAAACAGCATTAGAATGTCCGTGGTCGTACTTCAGTAGCATCTGTGAGCACCATTCCACGCGAGCCCGCTTCTGCTCCGCTGTCAGTTCATGAGGGATCCAACGACAACAAAGTTTCCTAACTTTCAATTCTTCGTGTAAATTTTTCTGGATTTGACTCATACCAATCCCCAATAGTCCTCGAATTGTCTCATAGGTAATCCGCGGGTTTTCTTCAATTAACCGCTTAACAGTAGCCACATTATTTTCGTTGACGGCAGTTGAAGGCCGCCCTTCACGAAATTCGTCATGTAAAGAAACTCGACCTCTCTCAAATTCAGCAAACCATCGCCTCACGGTGCTCAAACAAGGTGCTTCTCTCCCACCACAAGAAAAAGCATTTTGAAGACGAGCGGCACAGTCTTGCGGAGAGAGAGAACTTTTAAAATCATAAAAAATCATCGCTCTCAAATCTTTTCGACTTAATTCCATTTTCGTTGCATACGTATAACTTTGATGTGTGATAAAAAAAAATTGACAAATGATTTCCCGCCAATTGCTTTTTTTTATTACTAAGAAGGTTGCAAAGTTTAAAAAATATAACATTCGAAATTCAAATATTTCCGATTAGCAAGAAGTGCAAAACTTTTAGTGTGCCCCATGTAGTCTGACCCCTTTCAAGATAATCAACCATAATCACACCCTTCGAGTACCAGAATACTGAAGTCTTAATACTTAGCCTTTTTGGGGGGTAGTGAACCAGGTCTTTTCCACTGTTTTGATTGTTGTTTTGTTTCCGGTGTACAGTAATGAACCCATGTTTCGTCCATAGTAAAACGATTCAAAAAATCACATTCATCAGCTTCAAATAACTCCAAACAGTCGCGTGCAATAGTCAATCGCATCCTTTTTTGCTCAACTGAAAGCAGTCGCGGAACCCACCTCGCAGACACCTTGTGGAAACCCAACACGTTGACTATTATGTTTTGAGTACGTTCATAAGAGATGCCTATAATCTCGGCTATCTCTCTAATTTTCAATCTGCGGTCTCCCATAATTAAGTCGAGTATTTTTTTAACATTTTCGTCAGTAGTGGACGTCGAAGGTCTTAAAGCGGGGTTCGTCTTTCACACTCTCTACTACGCTTGAATCCTGCTATCCATTTTTTGACGGATGAATATGAAAGAGCGCAATCCCCTAATGTACTGACCATATCATCATGGATGGCTTTTGATGACAGCCCCTTCTTATGGAGGTACTTAATGACGGCACGCTGCTCGATTTGCTCCATTTGCGGAAATGATGTCAATCTGACATGTTGCTTTGTTAATAAATTTATAAAATTATAACTAATTATCGCACACGTTTCAAACTTCACACAATTAACAGGTCTGAACTGAACTAAATAATGTGGGTAGATTTGATTTTTAGAACTAAATGGATCAGTGTTAGGCCGACTACTTTTCAATCCACCCTCGTAAAAATCTCATTTTTATCCTCGAGAGTACAGACAGAGGCATTAATTACGCCCATATCTCGCGAATTTCTTTTAGGGTTCCGTACCCAAAGGGTAAAATGAGAACCCTATTACTGAGACCTCGCTGTTCCTCCGTCCGTCTGTCTTGAGCTGTATCTCATGAACCGTAACAGTTAGAAAGTTGAAATTTTCACAGATGATGTATTTGTGTTGGCTTTATAACAACAAATATTTATGGGGGCTCCCATAGAATAAGCGTGATAGTCCGACACGCACTTGGCTGGTTTGTTGGTCCCACATAATGGTGCGCAAACCTATTGCACTTAAGATACATTTGCAAGAACCTCGTACGTCGGCAGGATGGGGAACCGCGTGTAGGATCTCGGTATTAAGTTCAGGTTTTGATTAAAATTAAATGTGTCTCACCCAATTTCAAGTCTTTGTTTATCATCACACGATCGTCTTCGCGCTGAAACATAGAGTAGTCTTGAGATTTGATTGTTTTTTTTTATTTGTGTAGAATAGGCTATGAAGAATTCTTTCACCAAAAGCTATATTGTTAGCAAGGGATCAAAGAATGGCGAGGAACACCGTACGGCCACTTTACTCGCCTCGCCACTCGCCTCGCCCGCCAAGTGAAGTACAACTCGTACGTGATGATATAAGACTTGCGCTTGACCTACTTTTAGTCATTAATATAAAGTTGCATTGTTCTCGAGAATAATAAAAGCTACAACTAAAAATAGGGCATGTAAGTCGAACGGAAGCAAATACACACCGTTGAGGTCACATCGCTCAGGTCTCAACTTATCACACACGAGTTATACTAGTATCGCGAGGAGCAACGCGAGCGGACGTTGTCTGGCCACGCCATAACATCGCACTATGAGCGTGGTTTTTGCAACATTTTCCATTGCTAATTCACACACAGTCAAATCTTTTCACTACCTATAAAATATTAGTATTCATGAATACCTACATACCACATAAACTGTCTCGGTGGCGCAGCGGTATGAGTATGCGACTGCCGTCCCTGAGATTCGATTCCGGGACGAATCAAATATTTATAATCCACAAATATTTTTTTTCGGAGTTTGGGTATTTTCTATGTATAATATGTATGTATTTAGAAATATATAAGTATGTTTATCAGTCGTCTAGATCCCATAACACAAGCTTATATTAGCTTAATTTGGGCTAGATGACGTTGTGTGAGAATGTCCAAAAATTATACATACCACAAGTAACAGGTATTTCTCCTTCACTCAGTGAGTAGTTCACACTGGGTGTGTAGGTGTCGCTGTACGATGGGGAGGTAGAGAGTCTTCTCTCGCCCGGGGACAGACTACTTTTATATGGACTTTTTGGAGGGACTGTCAAATAAAACAATAATAAATCAATGACAACGTGATGTCTTCAAAAACGTGACAACATAAAAAATAGTTTTGTCTTTTGTGCAAAGAAACCCTGAATATAATTGAGGGCGTCAGCGAAAAATTGGCTTAACCCACAAATTTACATTCTCCGACTTAACAAATATTTAAAAAAAATTGTCTAATTTTCAATTGACATTCACGCACAGTCAGATCTCTAATTATTATAGTCGTTAACAGATGGCGTTGCAAAACTTGTTTTTTTATTTAACAAAGGGCCTAACCCACTTAGGCCATTTTTGCATAGATACTAGTGACATGTCTGTTCTCGACTTTTCTCCCAAACGGTTGGGGCTAGAAAGATAAAACTTTGCATGGATATCATTGAAGTACTGGGTACATACTATACATCTATATGATGGATATCCCAATCATGCTTTGTTGTTGCCGTTGATTTGTTCAATGAGTAAACGTTTCGATATAAACATACATACATACATACATACATACATACATACATACATACATACATCTTCCACTTTCATAACTATTTTCATGCACACTCTTCTATACTGTTGACCTGGCTTTTTGAAAACAAAGTCGTCCGTTCTGCATGTATGCGTAGATCTTTAAAACTACGCAACGGATTTTGATGCGTTTTTCACCAATGGATAGAGTGGTTCTCGAGGAAGGGTTGGAGAAGGGAAGGTGTATAATTTGTCAAGCAGGCGAAGCCGGGGCCGTCCGCTAGTGAACAATATGTGTGAGTTACTCATTCCTTCAATGAAAGAGTCATATTGAAAATAAAAACCGTTACAAATCGAATGAATAACTCCTTCATTGAATGAAGAGTAATTTGTTCAATACGTGAACAAATCATTCATGAATTCATTCGATGAGCGAATGAATTCATTCATTTTATTCTTACCGTATCTGTCTTCAGTAATGTCTGTCATAGATGAGATCTCGTAGTCCGTGTTATTTGGTGAGGAGTCTTCACTTCTCTGATACTCCACATTGTATGTACCGTCATCATCATCATCATCATCGTGAGCTACCGGCTGATTTCGTACTGAAATACCAATAAACACATTTATAAAATGTTTGTAGTTTATACTTTCGATTGTTGGCACTTGGTGGAATCTTTGATGATGCTTTGCTTGAGGGGATTTACTACGACCATAAATCATAGAAATTTCTACTTAATAGATGCCTATTTTGCAATTTTGTAGGAGGGGCTCGTGGTCTAGTGGTAACCGACAATGTTAACACATTGCAAAGGTTAAGCAACATCTAGTCAGGCCGGTCTTAGGATGGGTGACCATTTCTTAAGACACAGAGACCCCTCCGTGCCTCGGAGAGCACGTTAAGCCGTCGGTCCCGGTTGTCATACAAACATCTATGGCAGTCGTTAGGGGTAGTTGGAGCTTAAATCGAAAATCCTCGCGGTCTAACTACAGAACTTCGATATGGCCCATGGGTTGTTAAGACACACCTCCTAAAAATGGCATATTATACTATTAAAGATTATCTAAACGATACAGAGAAATGGCAATGAGTTGCTTGCTAATCAATCGAGCTACATAGGGGCTACTTCTGTTTGAAATGTTGTTTTATTGCTGAAACTCACTTATTATTGTTAAATTATTATTATTATGATATTGTAAGGTATGGGTACTTTGAGATTATGTGGCACCCTTATCTAGTATTTGACTTTTTTTTGTGAATAACAGAGATTCATAATTTTTAAGTTCACTTGATCCACACATGGTCACGTACTGCCCTTGCCCTCTTTTTATTGTTGTAACAGAATCATTGTATTTACTGGCGAATAAAAAGAGTGGCCTTGCGAATCTGGCGGTGAATCTAATGTAGAAACATTTTCTTTTTTTGACGTTTATAAGTGTTACTTTGTGACCTACATGAATAAATATATTTTGATTTTGTTGTGGAGGTCAGATGGCAGTCGCTTCACGGAAAATATATATTTAGCCGAGTCGCAGTTAGACTGGAATGCCGACCCCAACTGAGTTAAGAAAAGGCTCGGTGGATGATGACCTATATTGCTATTCTATTTGTAACCTAAAATTTTTATTCTTGCCGATGTCGTAAATGTGCGCCGGGCTTAAATCTATAACTTACTTTTTGTCCTACGCTTGTTTGACTGTGGATGACGTTCAGTGTTTAAAACTGATTTCCGAGCTTTGTATTTTCCTTGTTTTTCTCTAGAAATTTCCTCGACGGTGTCAGTTTTATTTAACTTCTTTGGGTTATTCACAGTACGTAAGCTATCTTTAGTGTTAGAATATTTTTTTCCATTATTATCAATTGTATCATTAATTTTCATGACCGTTTTAATTTTGTGTTTGATGGTTTTAAAATTTCTTTGAGTTATATTTATATCTGGTACTTTAACTTCAGTTTCAGGTATTTGTATATTATTTTGTATTTGTTCATCGCAAGAACTAGACCCTTTAGTACAATTATCTCTGGTTTCTATATTATCTCTTACATTATCTTTTACTGTATCATTTTCTAAGAAATCTTTGTCATTTTCTTCATATTTCTCTATTTCATTTTTATTTATCTTTTCTTTTTCTTTCGATTTATTAGTTATTATTTTTAATTTCGTCACAGTTTTGTGCCAACGATTACTTTCTTTAGATTCCGCCTTGAAAGTATGGTTAGGTTCATCTTTTAATCCTAAGTTGTCTATAATTCTTTTATCTGTTGACTGGGTTTTTTCTTTAACATCTTCATTCAATACTGACGGTTCTTGATAGAGTTTTGATACGTTAGCTTTATTAATATTAGATTCTTCTACGTCATTTGGAGATTTTAGTTTCCGGTCTTCGATAATTTCAATACCTATTTTTGTTTTGTCCAAAACCGGCTAAAATAAAATCTAAATTTTAGAACCCATGATGTTTTTATTTATTGAAATAAATATGTAAGTAATGCAATTTTCAACTTGTAATGACTTTCTTTTAAGCAGAATTTTGCAACACAGAAAATTCGAAAAGTAATGGAAATCATTTTTTTTCTTTAAATTTTAGTATTTAACAAACTATGAACATAATCTAACTACGGCTCTTACCGGGGATACAGTCAAAGTGTCCACTTGTGTCTGCAGCACAACTATTCTTTTTGTAAGTTCTTCAATAATCTTGTTCAGACTCTGGAATAAAACATTAAAAAATATTCATCTATTTACTTAGTGGACCAAGCATTTCCTTCCCCGGGGCCACTGGGAGAGATTACTTTTGAAATAAGTGATGTCATTGTCGTATTATATTACTCTGTCCTTAGTATTTATTTCTCTTTTTAACATTATCTGCATAAATATAATAAATAAATGGTGTGTGGTATTATAATTGTGGGGTGTAGACAAGCTAAGCGAAGCATCTCTAACGTCATACGAGAAGTCGGTTCTAGTCCCTCCTTATAAGTGAAGGGGGTTTTTGAGAGGTATTGAAACGCCTTGTAGTAACAGTCTGTGATTGATATTATTATCGAAATGTATTCGAATTTATATCATACGTATATCCCCGGCTTGACACAAACAGGTTAAATAGGCGTGAATCTAAACAAAGGACGAGTCTATACCTATGCATTTGTAGTAGGTACTTATAATTTATCGCTTATACCTAATTGGCTAGTACAATTATAAGGTGTGGCTTATGGCGTATGTGCAGTTGGAAACTGGTAGAAGATTGTAGAAGTGACTAGAACCGCCTTCTAGTATGATAAGACGTCTCGTATATATGACGTCGCTTAGCTTCCCTACACGCCACATAATCACCTGATCATCCAGCAAATGTTGAGTTTTCGTATGGACAGTGTCAGTGAACCCGGAGTCGTCGTTACTTCTGGACAGTTTCGAGTTGTCGTCAGGAGAGAGGGTTGTTCGAAATGTTTGCTGTCAATACAATATATTTATATTACAAATATGTCTTTATCCCGAAAGGGGTAGACAGAGGCATATATTACGTTACCATTTTAACCTGACTTCTAAAGCTTCTACTTTATCTTTGATCCAATTTCAATTTGGTCCAATTTCGGTAATTTGAAGTCCGTTTTTATGACAATGTTTGATGTGGTTTTTATTAATACCTACTTAAAGAATACTTGTACATGTAACTACTAGCATTACCGTTAACCCCTCCAGCTAAGTTAACCCCTCCAGCTAAGTTAAAAGTCCTCGTGTTAAACCCACACTTACCAGTGAGTTTCTTTCAACCCTGGACCTTGGAGTACTGCACTTACATGGTGAGGAGGTCACATCTAAAGGAGACATCTTACTTGATTCCTAAAAATAATTGGTTGACAAATTTAAGTAAGTAAGGGCCGGAATACAAATTATCCTCATAGCACTCAGGGTTACTGTACTGTAGCTTAAGTGAAGCCAGGCCATCGAGACGAGTCATTTTTTTTCAAAAACCCGCCACATGCGACTCGGAATCGCGCACAAAGTGTTCCGTAAAAAAACCACGTTTAATTTTTATTATATTGTTTTTTAGAATTTGTTGTTATAGAGGCAACAGAAATACATCATCGGGTATATACATAATGGGTACGGATACCCAAAGGGTAAATCAGGGACCCTATTACTGAGACTTCGCTGTCCGTCCGTCAGTCTTGCGCTGTATCTCATGAACCGTGATAGTTAGAAAGTTGAAATTTTCACAGACGATGTATCCTAACAGACCGACCGTTATTAGTTATTACATTGCTATAGCGGGCGATTATTATCTCTGTCCTTATCATTCGTACCGTATTACTGGGTACGAGTGATAAGGACAGAGATAATTGGTAGAACGTCAAGTCCAGCTCAAGACTATAATGTTTGTGATTCATATTGTAAAATTATTATGAGAAAAAGTTAGCATACTTCATTGCTTACAAAATATCCAACTAATATTATAAACGCGAAAGTTTATGAGTATGTATGTATGGATGGATAGATGGATGTTTGTTACTCTTTCGCGTAAAAACTACAGAATGGATTTTAATGAAACTTTACAATAATATAGCTTATACATCAGAATAACACACAGGCTATAATTTATAAAGATATTGTGTGAATTGTTCAAAATATGACGCGGCGCGACGGGAACGGGAAAAAATCCAAATTAATTCGCGGACGAAGTCGTGGGCGACCACTAGTAAATAAATAAATATGTTAGGACAATTCACACAACGCCATCTAATCTCAAACTAAGCAGAGCTTGTGATATGAGTACTAGATAAACTGATATAAATCAATACATATAATAAAATTGTAAGTGGTCGATGTCTGTACATCGAAGATATAGTAGAGAAACTGTTGTAGGGGGGCTTTATGAACGCAATAGAACCCAAAACAATGGCTTTTAGAATTTTTGTCTGTTTGTCTGAATGTTTGAACACGCTAATCTCAGAAATGGCTTAACCGATTCGAATGCGGTTTTTAGTAATGCGTTGTGGTTTATTCAACTTAACATTTAAGGTTGTTTTATTTCAATCGGTTCATAAATAAAAAAGTTATGACAATCTAAATCTAAAAATAACAGCTAATACATTTTTTTTGTAAATACATACCTACATATTATACATAGGAAACATCCAGACTTCGGTACAAACGTATCTGTCTTCACACAAAGTTTGTCCCAACCGGGAATCGAACCATCACGCCACGGAATCAGTCAGTAATATATATATATACTTGTTACTTACTAACCTGTATAATATTCAATGTATCTTCAATACTCTTGCTGACGTTGTTAGAATTGATGGCGACCTTCAATTGAGTCCCCAACTCCGATGTTCGTCTTCTCTCAATAGATAATTGAGTTTTCATTTCATCTAAAACAGCGAATGTACAGTTTAGCTGGGATTTATATTATTAAGCGTTTTTACTAATTAGTTAAAACGCGTTCTGACGAAATGCCTTTATTGTAACTAGAATATCAGTTAAAACTATAATTGCCGATTTACCTTGCAATAAAAATATAACCATGCTTTAGCAGATACAAATTTAAAAAAATAACTTAAGCTTAAACGCGCTTTGACTAGCCATAACTAGTTTTAACTGATATTCATTGGTTAATTCTAGTTTTAACCAATGCATTTAGTCAAAAGACGTTCTAACAAAACCGGCATTTAACGGTAACATTATCTATATCTGAGGGCGTACGGAGGGCGAAAGCAATGGATTGTGGCCGACTTGAAAAAAGTTTTATATCTATATAAACAAAATATGGGGAATGTAATTTTTGTACCCCCTTAGCTCTCGAGAACTGCTTATGCTCCAATGATGGTTGACCCCTCTATGGATAGCCCTCGATCTAGAGGCAAGCAAAAAAATCGAAAATTTGACCTAGCCCTAAGAGGTCAAAAGTTATAGGCCAAAAACTATGGCGTGGTGCGACGCGAAGCACCCCGCAAGATACCGTACTAGTTATATATAAACAAGCTTATTGCTTAGTTTGGGTTGGATGACATTGTGTGAGAATGTAAACAAAACCGGTCAAGTGTGAATCAGACTCGCGCACAAAAGGTTCCGTACCAAAACGGCAAAAAAATCACGTTTGTTGCATGGAAGCCCCCTTAAATATTTATTATATTGTTTTTTAGAAATAATTTGTTGTTATAGAGGCAACAGAAATCCCTTCGGCTTGAAATCCTCATCTGTGAAAATCTATCACGGTTCATGAGATACAGCACAAGACAGACGGACGGACAGTGAAATCTCAGTAAGAGGGTTCCCGTTTTACCGTCTGAGTACGGAACCCCGAGTTATATATAAACATACAAGCAACTCCCTCGGCGTCTCTCAAACTGGCGTACAGCTGTTTATTCTTATCTTTAACACGTTGTATCTCATGTTCAGAAGCTATCACTTCGCCGCGACTTCTTTGTAACTCAGATTGAAGACTAGTCATTTTTGAGTTATATTCAAGACTTTCTGCTTGTACTTGACATAGCTTCTGTAATACCAGAAGGGACAAAAGATAAGTAAGCACAGATACATACATACTATACAGTCACGGGTCTGTCTTATTGGGGCAGGCAGAGACTATAGAATTTGACTTGCTAAGATCCTGACATACTTCTTTCGTTTCTTCCACTTTCATAACTATCTTCATGCTCGCCGTTACGGGTACTCTTGACCTAGCGAAACGTGGGAGTATAATATCTCTCTGCCTACCCCTTCGGGAAAACAGTCGTATGTATGTATGTTCTCACCTCTTTCAAATCTAGAATATTTCCTTCCATCTCCGCCATCACTGTTTTACACTTGTTATCTTCACATGATTTCTGATTTTGTTCACATCTGAAAATTTTACATTTAAGCATGGAATACACGACTGCAAACGCGGGATGGCGCTAGTTTTTTCGGTCTGCATTATTTACAAAAATGTTTTGTAATAATGAAACTAGATGGCGTTATGCCACTTGTGTGCATGGCGGCGTTAAGATTCTCAAGCGATTATATAAGTAGTGTCATAATGAACATCTATATATTTAATTAATACGATAATTTGTCTGTCTGTCGCGTTTTTCAATTATAATTAATAATACATACATACATTTTTTTTTATATTTGAGGCGATACAAAGTTCGCTGGGATAACTAGTCCTCAATATTAGTAATATAATATCGCAAAACGTCCGACAGGAAAAGTGGCCATGTAAATGTAAACCCTTTTTGTGGTGTGGTTGATGTATGTTTACACATACTTAGTTGAGTGCCTAAAGAAATGGACTATAGGAAGTGAGCTAATGATAATTCTCAAACTAAAATAAACATCTTTATGGCTTTCGCGTTACGAACAAAATTACTATACGGGTATCCACAAGTTTATGAAATTCATTTTTTATTTTTCTAATTGTAAGATGGATAGGTACTTACTCTGTAAGATCAGGCTCCGTTTGAACGTATTTAGTGACCAAACTGTCCCTGTAATATAAGTAGGTGGGTACCTAATAATATACACATTAATTCAATCAGGAATTAAAATATTTATTCATTTAGGTAGCTCATGCAAGTCGCATTTACATATACTATTAGGTAATCATACTCATATCATAGTGTACAACAAATTCGTTCAGTTGTGTATATATGCTTAGATCTTTAAAACTACGCTATGGATTATGATACGGTTTTCATCAATGGATAGAGTGGTTCCCGAGAAAGGATTTTATTACCTATTTGTCAAGCAAGCCGCGGGCTTCCATTAGTAAAATATAAAAACTTCTCAACTACAAAAATACCATATAACAAACATTAATGATAACAATGAAATAATTATGATATGATTCAAATTAATTGAACAGTAAATAGCAGATAATATGTTTGTCTGGAGTTGAAATCTGGATGTTTCCTATGTATAATACGTATGTAATTACAAAAAAAAAATTATATAAGTATATATTTATATCAGTTTATCTAGTATTCATATCACAAGCTTTGCTTAGTTTCCGTTAAAATGTCCATAAGGTATCCTCAACTGCTGACAATCGGACGAGGCTTGGCCAATATACTCAATCAAAGAATCAATTTCATTTATTCAGTTTAGGCACATAAAGAGCACATATGAATGTCAAAATTTTACAATTTTGTCAAGTAATATTATAAAAATACTAAATTAAGTAAGTACATAAATAACCATTAGAAAATGATTCTTTCGCTGGTTCGGTAAGTTGGTTCTCCTGAGAAGATACCAGCAAGAAACTCAGGTAGATTATCCATTTTCTTTTTTAATATTGTTTTGTTTACATTGTTACAATTAGTTTATATTATATTATACGAGTGGCCAACAACAGAAGATTAGGGTGACCATGCATTTTTATCATTAAGATATTCGTCTACATTATAGTAGCCTTTCATCATCAAACATTTTTTAACTACTATTTTAAACTTATTACGAGGCATGTCAACCAAATCCTGAGGAATTTTATTATAAATTTTTATACATTTGCCTACAAACGAATTCCCAACTTTATGAAGTCTAATTTTTGTCATTGCCAGTTTATTTTTATTTCTTGTATTAAAATTATGGTTATCGGAATTTTTTTTTAAGAGATCTATGTTCTTCCGTACATATAAGATGTTGTAGTAAACATATTGAGACGCAACTGTTAAAATATTAATTTCTTTAAATAGTTCTTTCAGCGAGTCACGGGGTTCGAGTCTATAGATTGCTCGTATAGCTCGTTTCTGTAATATGAATATTGTCTCAATATCGGCAGCTGAGCCCCACAGCAGCAGACCATACGACATAACGCTATGAAAGTAGCTAAAATAAACTAATCGTGCCGTTTTTTCGTCAGTCAGTGACCTTATCTTTCTAACCGCATAGGCAGCTGAGCTAAGTCTTCCTGCCAAGGCTGTGATATGAGGACCCCATTGTAGTTTACTATCTAGAGTTATCCCAAGAAAAACTGTGGTATTGACTATTTGAACTAATTCATTATTCATAGTAATATGAGTATCCACCTGTCTAACATTGGGCATAGTAAATTTTACACATTTTGTTTTCTTCGCATTGAGCAGCAAGTTACTTGTGAACCAATGCAATATTTTCGAAAGGGTATTATTTACATCGTAAAGTGCTACTTTTTGTCTATAACTTTTAAAAATTAATGATGTGTCATCAGCAAAATAATACTATCTCACAAAGATTTTTAGTGAAATAAGGAAGATCGTTTACGTATACTAAGAATAAAAGGGGTCCTAATATCGAGCCCTGGGGTACTCCCATGACTATGAGGCGCCAGAAGAGTCGGTGCCATTAATGTTTACTTTTTGTACTCTACCAGTGAGGTAAGACTCGAGTAAGCCAAGTGAGCTGTTCGAAACACCATAATAACCTAATTTTAGTAGCAAAGTCTCATGATCAACACAATCAAAAGCTTTTGATAGATCACAAAATATACCAATGGCATCCTGCTTTTCCTCCCAAGCATCAAATATATGTTTCACAAGTGCAACTCCTGCATCCGTTGTGTTCCTGCCTTTAGTGAAACCAAACTGTTTGTTATGAAGTAACTTATTGTCTGTAAAATGTGAAAGCAATTGATTAAATATAATTTTTTCAAAAATTTTACTGAGGGTTGGGAGTATGGAAATAGGTCGAAAATTTGAAGGATTACTTTTGTCTCCTGCTTTAAATAAAGGAATGATTTTACTGTACTTCATAAGATTAGAAAACTGATTTTCATCTATACATTTATTGAATATGAATGCAAGGTGAGGCGCTATAGCGGGCACTATTGATTTTATTATATTAGATGAAATGCCCCAAAGATCCTCGGTATTTTTTATATTTAGTTGTTTAAAAGTTTTAAGTATAGTGACAGAGTCAATATACTGAAAATCAAAGTTAATTCTACATTTTTTAACACTAGATTTACGAAGAGAATTGGCTACGTTTTTTGACGAATTTAACTTATTTGTAGTGGTGATTAGAACATTTGTGAAAAAAGATTCAAATGCATTGGCCACTTCAGAATCAGTTTTAATATGTTTATCATCTATTTTTAACTCGAAGGATCGATCACGTGACCTTGCTTTACAAGTTTCTTTGTTAATAACATTCCATATTGCCTTCGTTTTATTATCAGATTTTTCAATTTTAGCCCGTATATAATTAGATTTAGCTGTTGAACATACTTTTTTGAATAGTTTGGAGTACTTTTTAATCTGTTCAATTACTTGTGGCTCATTAGTAGATGCCTTTGTCTCGTATAATTCATATAATTTCCTTCTACTTTTATAGATTCCAGGCGTAGCCCAATCACTAAATTTAATTTTGAATTGATTTACATTTATTGTTTTTTTAGTGAAAATGTTATCACATTCGTATTTGATTACTCCGAACAAATCTCCGTAATGATCATTCGGGTTTTTATCATTATTCAACTCCAAAAGAGGTACTTTATTCTTAATGTTTTCTTTAAATTTTTCTAATCTATAAGTTGTGATTGGTCTACAAACAATATTTTTTGATAATGGAACATGTTGGTACTTAAATCTAGCTAACTGACCTGCATGATCTGAATTTATAAAATGTATTATAGATTTCTCATCTACATCGCTGTTAGAAAAAATATTATCTAAGCAGGTAGCTGATGTGGCTGTGGTGCGAGTTGGTTCACAAAAAAGATTTTGTAAGTTAAAAGATTTAAAAAGGTTGAGGAACCTTAGCGAGTTCTGAGAGTTTTCTAAAATATTAATATTAAAATCGCCACATACAACTATAGTCTTCTTACATTTACATACCTTTTTTAAGGATTCCTCCATAATGAACTCAAACAGGTAGTAATCTCCAGAAGGAGGTCTATATACGCTAATAATAATATATTGTTCTAGCTCTGCACATGATAGTTCAATATTTCGCTCACTTGTGAGTGCTACTACGTCTTTTCGGTCTTTTGATTTTAATTTGTCATTAATTAAAATGAGAGACCCACCTCTTATAGCGGAATCTCTAGTAAACGCACTAATGATTTTATAATTATCAATATTAACTAAGAGTTCATGTTTTTTTAACCAGTGTTCAGTTAAACAAAGTACATGGATACGTTTTTCATTTAAAAATAATTCTAGTTCTAACTCTTTGCCAGAAAAGCCTTCAATATTTTGATGAATAATATTCATGAACATGGACTTTTCCTTTGTCCTTAAATTTAATTTGCTAGGGATTTCCTCTATTGTCCTACAACTAAGTTTAAATTATTGTCACCCTTTTTTGGAACAGATTCCAAGGTCACAAGACAAACATTGTCACTTTTCTGCTCAATAAAAGCAGATTGTTTAGCCAAGTTTTTGGCTGAATAACTAATAAAATATGATAGCGAAGATGCTATCTGTCTCTTAAAATATCTATTCAAATAGAATTTATCTTCCGTCAATAACAATTTATTTTCTAAATACATGTTAATGTCAATCAGATGGAATTTATTTGGATTATGAAATGTCAATGTATGTATTGTTTGATTTAGCTTATATCTAAGATTGTTTTCGGCCTGTGACAAGCTACGGCTATAAGGAAGTGTGAATAAAATATTTTTTTTAACATCTAATAAGCTCAGTAATTCTAAACGATTTACAATTAAATTTCTGTCTGCATTTCCCCTATCTCCCACCAAAATTAAAAGTGTACAGCTGCTGTTTAAATTACAATTTTTAATTTTTTTTATAATGTTGCAGTAAGTTAATCCCGGCATACAATAGTTAGTAACATTTTGTTCTAAATATGAACTAAGTAACTGGCCCATTGATTTCCCTAATTCATCACAAAACATCACTATTTCAGATTTAATCATATTTTGTTTGGTGAAGGAACCACTGGGTTTCTTGTTTGACTCAAGTGAAGGGTTTATGTTTGAAGTCAGAGAGGACTTACAGACCGCCTCAGGACTAATTAAATGGTTGTTTGATGTCAATGTGGAATTTGGACTCATAAGATCCTTCATGGCCAGAATGTATTCCTGATACTCACTTTTAACATTACAATACCTGTCAGTCATTATGTCTAGTGATTTTTTTAAATTATTAATTTCTGATTCTAACTTTAAAATATTGTTATTATGATCAGAGATATTATTTTCAATTAATAATGAATACATGTCAAGTTCATCGCCTAGTTGCCTTCTCTCATTAATATACTTGACATTTTGTACATACTTTTTTGTCTTTTAATAAGTTTTTGTGTTTTTCTTATGTTAATTTTCACATATTTCTTAATTTTGTTTCTACTGCACTCAACTATGCCCATCTTGTGATTGGAACAATGAGCTGTTAAGGTATCATCCTTTGTTAAATCTATAGTAATTGTGGGTTCTAAGCTGGGTTCAGTAGCAACAAGGCTGGGCACACTATCAACTAACTCCTCAAACAAGTTATGGGTATGGGATACTATGGTGTCACGTTTCTCAGCCTCAAGGTGGGAAATGAGGTGGTGGGCTTCGTGCAGTTCCTGTTTCAAGACTGACATGCGCTTGAGACCCTGTTCATACTCGTCACTACACTCTCTGAACCCAGTCACAATATTTTGTAATCTGTCCCGCTCATCTAACACTAACCTATTCTCTGTGTGCATCTCAGCCATCTGCTTTTTTATGAAGTCGTATTTATTTAGGCTATCTAATAGTTCCTTTTCATTTTCATCTCTTTCCCTATGCAACTGTTTAATCAACGTTTTGGATACCTCTAATTCCTTCAATGTCAGGTCAAGTTTTCTCAAGATATCTTCTTGTTTAGCCTCATCACGGCGAGCAGAATACATGCTCAGACTAAAAGAATAACATAGACGGAACGAATAGAACTAGCGAGTGAAGCCGCCAAAAGGGATACCTATATAGCAATGGGATACCATTTCGCTCGCCACTTCTTTGTGAGCAGCGAGTGTGTACGCACCTACGATCACGGTTGAACAAAATATTATAAATATGCCGTATTGTGTGGTGAAAAGGTGTAAAAACACTTCAATTATTCATAGAAAGAATGCTGGATTATCGTTTCATGAGTAATTAACTATTTCTTATTAGATTTCATAACATTTTTCTAAATATTCTAGTTGCACAAACTAGGAACACAAAACCTCCGCCATATCATACAGAGTTGCCATAATTTTTTCATCATTTCCACAAAATATTTAGCAGTATTTATGGGAATTTATAAAGTACTGAGTAAAAAAAATCAGTGTCATCAATGTTGACAACCTCGAAGTTTCTAATCATCATCATCATCATTCGTGCGTTAGTCGCGAACTCCCGATCACATCTGTGTCCGGGATCTACTTAATACGTGGCTTGGTTATTTCGGCAATCTTGGAATTGACCGCTGTCTGACCTCCCAGCCTGTGTTCTGATCCAATATATTTATGTTACTGTGTCAGTAGTTTAATTTCAGTCGAACACTACAAAGGCCTCAGTCTTAAACTAACGGCTATTGATATCCACTTCATGTATAGTCAACGACAAAAGTAGCTTAAGCAATAATTCTTATCTGTTGATCACTATAGCTGTTAAACCGACCACAAAATCATAAACAAAACACGAAATATATTAACTTTGTCCTTGGGGATTCTAAAATTACCTGTACATTGCTGTGGCACATGCATTGGGATGTAAAAAAGAATAATAAATATTTTTGTGCTAATCAACTTTTGTTGTTGACTGTACTTTGTACTTACACTGGAATGAAGCTTTGTTCATTCATCTTAAAAAGGATTATTTTAATTATTAGAAATTTTTTGAAAGCTAATAATTAAAGTGTGTTTACTCAGTGTTTATCACGATTTTATTTATTTTAACACTTCCCCATTTTAGGCACTTATCATATCATATCATAATCATTTGTGTAAATGACAAAATAATTGCAGATAACATTTACTATAACAAATATTAATTTTCCATATGTCCACTATATAGAGATTTTTAGGAGATTTTTTCATTTGCTAGCAACATTACGCACACGCCGTTAGTGGTATCGGTACACGGAAATCGGAGTCACACGCACACATTGAAAGTGTCATTTGGCTTCACGTGTTTATTCTACATGTTCCGTCCTCAGACTAAAAGAATAACATAGACGGAACGAATAGAACTAGCGAGTGAAGCCGCCAAAAGGGATACTATATAGCAATGGGATACCATTTCGCTCGCCACTCCTTTGTGTGCAGCGAGTGTGTACGCACGTGCGATCACGGTTGAACAAAATATTATAAATATGCCGTATTGTGTGGTGAAAAGGTGTAAAAACACTTCAATTATTCATAGAAAGAATGCTGGATTATCGTTTCATGAGTAATTAACTATTTCTTATTAGATTTCATAACATTTTTCTAAATATTCTAGTTGCACAAACTAGGAACACAAAACCTCCGCCATATCATACAGAGTTGCCATAATTTTTTCATCATTTCCACAAAATATTTAGCAGTATTTATGGGAATTTATAAAGTACTGAGTAAAAAAAAATCAGTGTCATCAATGTTGACAACCTCGATGTTTCTAATCATCATCATCATCATTCGTGCGTTAGTCCCGAACTCCCGATCACATCTGTGTCCGGGATCTACTTAATACGTGGCTTGGTTATTTCGGCAATCTTGGAATTGACCGCCGTCTGACCTCCCAGCCTGTGTTGTGATCCAATATATTTATGTTACTGTGTCAGTAGTTTAATTTCAGTCTAACACTACGAAGGCCTCAGTCTTAACCTAACGACTATTGATATCTACTTCATGTATAGTCAACGACAAAAGTAGCTTAACCAATAATTCTTATCTGTTGATCACTAATAGCTGTTAAACCGATCACAAAATCATAAACGAAACACGAAATATATTAACTTTGTCCTTGGGGATTCTAAAATTACTTGTACATTGCTGTGGCACATGCATTGGGATGTAAAAAAGAATAATAAATATTTTTGTGCTAATCAACTTTTGTTGTTGACTGTACTTTGTACTTACACTGGAATGAAGCTTTGTTCATTCATCTTAAAAAGGATTATTTTAATGATGAGAAATTTTTTGAAAGCTAGCAATTAAAGTGTGTTTACTCAGTGTTTATCACGTTTTTATTTATTTTAACACTTCCCCATTTTAGGCACTTATCATAATAATCATTTGTGTAAATGACAAAATAATTGCAGATAACATTTACTAAAACAAATATTAATTTTCCATATGTCCACTATATAGAGATTTTTAGGAGATTTTTTCATTTGCTGGCAACATTACGCACACGCCGTTAGTGGTATCGGTACACGGAAATCGGAGTCACACGCACACATTGAAAGTGTCATTTGGCTTCACGTGTTTATTCTACATGTTCCGTCTATGTTATTCTTTTAGTCTGAGCTTCCACTATAATAATCCAATAAGGAACCTCAGACTAAAAGAATAACATAGACGGAACGAATAGAACTAGCGAGTGAAGCCGCCAAAAGGGATACTATATAGCAATGGGATACCATTTCGCTCGCCACTCCTTTGTGAGCAGCAAGTGTGTACGCACGTGCGATCACGGTTGAACAAAATATTATAAATATGCCGTATTGTGTGGTGAAAAGGTGTAAAAACACTTCAATTATTCATAGAAAGAATGCTGGATTATCGTTTCATAAGTAATTAACTATTTCTTATTAGATTTCATAACATTTTTCTAAATATTTTAGTTGCACAAACTAGGAACACAAAACCTCCGCCATATCATACAGAGTTTCCATAATTTTTTCATCATTTCCACAAAATATTTAGCAGTATTTATGGGAATTTATAAAGTACTGAGTAAAAAAAATCAGTGTCATCAATGTTGACAACCTCGATGTTTCTAATCATCATCATCATCATTCGTGCGTTAGTCCCGAACTCCCGATCACATCTGTGTCCGGGATCTACTTAATACGTGGCTTGGTTATTTCGGCAATCTTGGAATTGACCGCTGTCTGACCTCCCAGCCATCCTATATATTTATGTTACTGTGTCAGTAGTTTAATTTCAGTCTAACACTACAAAGGCCTCAGTCTTAACCTAACGACTATTGATATCTACTTCATGTATAGTCAACGACAAAAGTAGCTTAACCAATAATTCTTATCTGTTGATCACTAATAGCTGTTAAACCGATCATAAACAAAACACGAAATATATTAACTTTGTCCTTGGGGATTCTAAAATTACTTTTACATTGCTGTGGCACATGCATTGGGATGTAAAAAAGAATAATAAATATTTTTGTGCTAATCAACTTTTGTTGTTGACTGTACTTTGTACTTACACTGGAATGAAGCTTTGTTCATTCATCTTAAAAAGGATTATTTTAATTATGAGAAATTTTTTGAAAGCTAGTAATTAAAGTGTGTTTACTCAGTGTTTATCACGTTTTTATTTATTTTAACACTTCCCCATTTTAGGCACTTATCATAATAATCATTTGTGTAAATGACAAAATAATTGCAGATAACATTTACTATAACAAATATTAATTTTCCATATGTCCACTATATAGAGATTTTTAGGAGATTTTTTCATTTGCTGGCAACATTACGCACACGCCGTTAGTGGTATCGGTACACGGAAATCGGAGTCACACGCACACATTGAAAGTGTCATTTGGCTTCACGTGTTTATTCTACATGTTCCGTCTATGTTATTCTTTTAGTCTGAGGTTCCGTCTATGTTATTCTTTTAGTCTGAGAATACATGCAACGTGTGACTGGCATTACGATATTATAAATTTATACTGACGTAGATATGTACTAAAAAGCTACCTGATGAATTCACTAAGTACACAAATAAATACGTAAGTAATGTCAAAAAGAATCTGATTGAATACACTACAACTTCAAAAACTAACAGGTACGATAATAACTAGTTATTTATTAGTACGATTACCTGTATAAAAATCACTCAAATCACATTAAATCCGAGTTGATAAAGTTTCACTCACTTAAAATTTTCAAACAGTCATTGACTTTTAGCCGGTAAAACAAAATCAGCAGTACGCAAATATCACTAATTTCTTATTTATTTTACACTGGTTTTTACCTAGATACACTTTGATAATGGTAAGATTGTGTTTTGTGATGAATCTTATCCCTAATTATCGAAAATATTAATAATAAATTAAAATAAATACCACGCAACGGATTTTAATCCGGTTTTCACCAATGGATAGTGTTGTTCTTGAGGAACGTTTTTAGAAGACGAAATGCGAACAGATGTTAGCCGTAGTGTGCCACAACCCAAAAAAGGCAATATACTTGCCATCTGTTATGTAGGGGTTAGCGGATTGGCGAAATGAGAGCGTAATTAGCGCTTCTATCTGCCCCTTGGGGATAAAGACGTGATTTGTGTGTCTATCATCATTCTAAATTACTAGTACGGTGTCGCGCGGTGCTTCGCGTCGCACCACGCCATAGGATTTGGCGTATAACTTTTGACCCCTTAGGGCTAGGTCAAGTTTTCGATTTTTTGGCTTGCCTCCAGATCGAGGGCTATTCATAGAGGGGTCAACCATCATTGGAGCATAAGCAGTTCTCGAGAGCTAAGGGGGGACAAAAATTACATTCACCATTTCTATAAATAGATAGATCACTAGTGGTGTAATATTGATTCTTTTTAGGGTTCTGTACCCAAAGGGTAAATCGGAAACCCCATTACAGAGACTTCGCTGTCCGTCCGTCTGTCTATCTTGAGTTGTATCTCATGAACCGTGATAGCTAGTAAGTTGAAATTTTGTTTGTTGTATGGTAGCTCCATACAACAAACGTGATTTTTTTGCCGTTTTCGTGCGCGGGTCCGACTCACACTTGGCCGATATTTTTTTTTTATTACCATGTACCTATTATCAGTACCTACATTACATATATTTATGTATTCAAAGTTTCATTTACTAGCTACTTCTAATATTTACAAATGAACTGAAATGATTATAATAGTTACAGTACCTTGACAAGTTATGATACAAGATGGCTAACTTGAGAGTTGATTGACTCTGCTGTTTATAGCTGCGAGCTGAATGTCTGGAAATAAAGCATATTATTAATGGCATACTCAGTGTTACCAGTAGTAGACTGGTGTGTAATATACCTCTGCCTACCCCTACGGAGATATAGGCGTGTTTATTACACACTAGCTGATTCCCTTGGCTTCGCCAGCGTGATGTAGTATTCTCGCTTCCGATTCTAACAGGAACACGGGATAAAAAGTAGTCTAAAGCACTCGGGCATAATGTGGCTAAATTAGTGACAGAATTTTAGAGTTTTCGAAACGAAAATCTCTTATACAATAGGAATGTCCGTCCGTGAACAACTTTCAACTCGAGAACGGTAAGAGCTAGAGACTCAGTGTAAACGCCAATCGACTTAGCATAGTCGAATAAACCCCCCCAAAATGAATTTGACCTCTGATCTCAACGTCAAGGTCAAAACGAGGTCAAATCGAGAACAGTAATAAAGACTCAATACCAGCTGTAATCAACTCAGCATGGTCAAAGACCTCTAAAATGATGTTGAACTTCATGTCATGTGACATATTTTAGATTTTATGAAAAAACTTTTGAAAACTCTAAAATATATGGCAAATTTTTGCCATATTTTTAACTTGTTTTAAATCGGTTCAGTTCTAGAGCCTATTATATACAAAAACCAGCCAAGTGCGAGTCGGATTCGGTCATTTTAGACAGTTACAAGATTATCTTACTTGATTAGATATGGGCTAGTTGCAGCAGTCGACCTGAGGCCCCTCGGTGTGGCCGACTTACAGAACTGCTTGGCCGAGCACAGTCTCATGTTTAACTTCCGTATTCTATCCGTCATACGTTCATTTGAACGTTTCAAATCCTCTATCCTAAAATGGAATTTAACACAGAGCTTTTATGAACGACTAAGGGAGAAATACACAGTTTAAAATATATTTTTCTTGGCTCCACGGTTTAAAACTAACATTGTTCAATAGATCGTCATACTGGCTTGACGTGATTTGGTTTAGCAACTGTTTACAGGATTGTAATTCTCATATAATGCCTTTCCCTAACAGGGGGAATGCTCTGGCCACTGAGCTACGGTGACCAATACCGACAACATCGAATTTTTGCTTCATATCATATTCATAATTTCTACATCGCGCTATTAAGGTTAGCGTTGGATCCTCCTACCACAGTTCTTCCACTTTAGGTTAGAGAGAGATTTAATGACTCATGGGCGGGTCAAAAACCATACACAAATATATAATTAAAAGACTTTACTGCATGTAAATTTTAGAAATTATCATACTAACACATCTTTTTGCTGATTGACAACAGCTTTTGTGCCCACACAGCAAGTTTTATTCTCCCCTGCACAAATAATGTTCTGTGCGGAAGATAACCGTTGAACTTTAGTTGATAAAACTTTAATCCTGTCTTGTTGTCCATTGATAGTCTGTTTAAGATGTAAATTGTTGTCTAGAAGTGCAAAGTACAGGTTTTCCAGTTCACTTTTGGTAAGTTTGGTCGGACAAATACGGTACTGATCTGTAAAGGAAGGAATGGTAGTAGCTTTGACTGCAGAGATGCTATTTACGTATGTAACATTTGTCCTGGCCATTAGAATTTTGGTTTGCATTACCGAGTGGTAATGGATTTATCAGTGTCCGGTAACGGCAAAAGGCTTGCCTCCTGGTATGTGAAATCATCAAAATTACTGGCAAAGTGGTGTGGGTATGGGATGTACCTGTACTACCAGTTTATCAAGAAGGAATTAAAGTGGATTTACAGATATAGATGAATAATAGGAAAGTACTAGTGTTTAAAAGGCTGATATCTATAGAGATGTTATTAATTTGGTATCCTATCAAAATAAAAAAGTAAAATAAATTGAGAAAGTAGGTAATTCATAAGTTCAAAATATAAATTAAAATCAGAAGTTTTGTACATAAACCTATGTATTACTTGTACAGTAATCACTAAGCATACAACAGGTAGTCAGTTAATTTCAGTGCATACCTTTTTACATTTCAGTAAGATCATGTAATAGTACAATTTATCAAGTAATTTAATATTGTGCATTAAGATGCACCCTAAGGGGTTATGAACTATTTTGTTGGGCCACCAATAAGTACTTTATTGATCAAGTAATTACCTCGTTCAGTTCTAGCCGAATGGTTTTTGCATATTACTTCACATCCAACTTTATCCATTATGTTGTGAAAACATAACGATAACAAAATTTACATAAATTTATTACACTTTACTGATGTAAATTTGTAAAAATATCACTAGTATCCGTTATTGCACATAAGTAAATACATTTCTTATAATCACATCATAAATATTCACTACATATTCAATGGTATTACATAGGTAATTAAAATCAAATAATAATTTGTTTTCTTTACATATGTATTCATACTCAATGAAAATGCCGCCATAGCAACGTCAGTCAGTCAATCAAAGTGTCAAATATGTCAAAACGATTGACATTTACTGTGTATGTTTTTTTTAAGTTTGTTCCTCATGTCTTTGGACTGGATGAACTGAACAGATTTTGATTTTTTTTCTAATTGAAAGCTACTACTTTTCAAGTGGTCCCATTTCAATTTGGTCCCATTTTCGTAGGTAATTTGAAGTCGGTTGCTGTGTCAATTTTTGACATGTATTTTTCTGCGATATCATTGGTTATCGACAAACTCTTCCTACCGCCATGCTAGCCCAGCTGGTTACACTTTCTGCGTGTGTACCAGAGACGCCCGGCAACTGAAGTGAGAGCGCGGAATTAAAAAAATAGATGGTTACTATCTTGAAAGTTGCTGCAAGCCAGTATCTACTTTGCTCTATGGATTCTATTCTGCAGTATATCTGTCCTGGCTGGTTGGAATTTGGGGTTGATTTACAGAGCTTTATTTACAATAAGAATTACAATATACAAAATAAACATAATTATAGACTAAAAATTGCGTTCAATTGCGTCACTGCGTTTTCCTGATGGATCACTGGCTCACAAAGCCCAAGAGAAGGCGGACATGCTCGCAGACCTCTTTGCGGCTAATTCCCGGGTCGATGACCGTGGCCTGCAGCCCCCCGCCATCGCCAACTGTGGCCACACTATGCCTGATATTGTTATCAGGCAATGTGATGTACGGGCAGTGCTGCGGTCACTCGACACGCGGAAAGCCAGTGGCCCTGACGGCATTCCGGCGGTGGTGCTACGAAAATGTGCAGCTGAGTTGTCTCCAGTATTAACGCGTCTGTACCGCCTGTCATACTCTACAGGCCTCGTGCCGGAGGCCTGGAAGGAGGCGAACGTACAACCGATCCCCAAGAAAGGGGATCGATCCGATCCAGGCAACTATCGACCCATAGCTGTCACCTCAGTTATTTGCAAGGTGCTCGAGCTTCTTATTAATAAGCAGCTCATGCGATACCTGGAGGATCACTCGCTAATCAATGATCGGCAATATGGCTTCAGGCCAAAACGATCAACGGGTGACCTCCTGGCATTCGTCACGCATGTATGGGGTGAGGCTATGGAAAAGTTCGGCGAGTCCTTGGCTATTAGCCTGGACATCGCCAAAGCTTTCGATAGGGTCTGGCATGCTTCGCTCCTTTCCAAGCTTCCGGCATATGGTCTACCTCCTCAACTGTGCAGCTGGATTGCCAGTTTTTTAAACGAGCGCCGAGTGCGGGTCCTCTGCGATGGCCAGGCTTCTCGCTTCTTGCAAGTGAATGCCGGGGTACCGCAGGGGTCCGTACTGTCACCAACTCTCTTTCTTCTGCATATCAATGATATGCTTTCCCTCGGGAACATTCATTGCTATGCAGATGACAGTACATTGCACGGGAGTTACTCGGTTCGTCCGACGGCGGGGCGATCTGTGATAGAGGAGGAGAGACGACATCTCGTGGGTGATCTCGACCGAAACCTCGACAGTATCTCCCAATGGGGTGCCGAGAACTTGGTCGAGTTCAATGCCCACAAAACACAGGCGTGTGCATTTACAGCGAAAAAATCCCCTTTCCTTCCCCTACCCACTCTTCAGAATGCAATATTACCAATGAAGGACAATCTAGACATCCTTGGCATAGACGTTCGTCGAGAGCTCAATAACACAAAATACATCCAGCACACACGGACATAGCTGAACTGTCTAAGGAGTTCCATGAATTCAAGATCTTTGTTATGGAATCTCTGGGGCACTTAAGGACACAGGCTCAACTTTTTTCACTAGGTATGGACCGCCATGAAACCACCATGCGTCGTAAAGTGTTATTACTTCATGGTGTCCCTGAAAAACAAGGTGAAAAACTACATTCTATTGTTACCGATGTGTTAACGAACAAAATGCAACTGTCGGATGTGAACACCAACTCTGTTGAAGTCTGTCATCGTCTCGGTGCCAGCAAAGGTAAGCCCCGTCCTATTGTTATTCGATTCCGCGACATGGAGTACCGCCAGTTGGCGTGGGACAATAAAACAGAATTGAAGGGCACTGGGTTTACCGTCTCCGAATATGTCACTAGAATCAGGCATCAGGTTTTTATATCAGCACGCAAGCACTTCGAGATGAAATACGTGTGGACTACCGGAGGAGTTATCAGCATAGTAACACCGGATAAGACACGCCATAGGATAGAATCTATGTCGGAGTTAAAATCTCTCATGGTACAATTTCCTAATGGCTCTGAAAATACCACGAATATCGTTAATAGTGATGCATTGAAGACACCTGCTGCCCCTCCCCCTGCCGACACCAGAAAGCCTAGGGCCTGTCGACGATAACTTTTGTTTACGTGTTTCATTCATTCATGCTGTGTAAGTGTTGTGTTAATTATTGTTCATCACTGTCCGCTGCAGCCGCACTTGCTACTTCACTTCATTTGTTTCGTTCCTTTCTATGCACATTAGCATTGCTAACCATAATTTTATATTTAGCGTTTAATGCCGGTATCATAACAATGTAATAAATAGTTTGTTGACGTGCACGCCGATGTCTCTGACAAGTGACAACTACTGACTATCGTCACTCAAAATTTAATCAAATGACATCTCCGTAGTTGTCACAATGACATGTCGCTGACGTTCACGTTTCGTTTCACTATAGTGCGAAATTGTGCATAGATCAAATCTGCACTGTGGCTGTTTATCTGTCGTCATTTTCACACAACTTCTTATTGTTCTTTTTTTTTCTCCTTTGTTTTTTTTTGTTGTGGTGCTCGACTATTGTATTGCTTTCAAAATCATGTTTTAATCCTTTCTATTAGATGCGAGTGGGCGTGTTCGGTGTTTAATTTTGTTTATTTTAGATTTATATAACATATTAATTTTATTTATTTTTGTATTTAATAGGTACATATTCAATAACTATTTATTATTTATATATGGATGCTTATGACTCCAGTGATGAAGACAGCTTTTATTCGTGCTCTTCCTCTAACGTTAGCTTTGTGAGTACTGACAGTGATCATTCTCCAGCCTCAACTTTGCATGATCGTTTATCCCATGTTTTCTCCGACTTTCCTAAAAACCTCAATATCGTCCACATTAATGTCCAGAGTGTCTCTCACCATTTTTCCGACCTTCTAGCAACCTTTAGCAACAATCGTGTCGATGCCCTATTGATTTCAGAAACTTTCCTAAAACCGTCATTGCCCTCCTCCCTCTTTGCTATTCCTGGATTCGCACTCATCCGCAAAGACAGGGTTGGTAAGGGATGTGGAGGTGTGGCAATATATCTACGAGATGATATCCCGTACAAGGTTATCAGTGCATCTCCACCAGATGACATCGGATCAGCAGAGCACATTTTTCTGGAAGTTAAGATTCAGTACTGTAAGTTACTACTTGGTGTGTTCTACAGTCCGGATCTTAGAGTTAACTACTTCAACTCACTTGATGCTCTGCTGAATGATCTCTGTCCTGAGTACAACCGCGTGGTCCTGATGGGCGATTTCAATACTTGTCTGATCAAGGATGACTGCCGCACCCATTCTCTGAAGTCTCTTTTGTCCTCTGTCAACCTTCACATCCTTCCTCTCTCTGCTACACATCACTTTCTTAACCGCAACCCTTCTCTCCTTGACTTAATAATTACTTCCTCTCCTGACCTTGTGGCCTCTCATGGTCAACTCACTGCTAGCTACTCCTACCACGATCTCCTCTACTTATCTTTGTCTATCCGTCCTCCCAAACGTAGGCCTGTATTTTTAATGTCACGGAATTTCGGGGGTGTGGACCTGGAGGCATTGCAGCGTGATGCGGAGAGCATCGACTGGGCGCCTGTCTTGAATAGTGCTCATACTGACCTAAAAGTTACCCTTTTGAACACTGCTATATCTGCTCTCTACGACCGGCACGCACCGAAACGCCGTATAAAAATGAAACACACACCGGCTCCTTGGATCACCGACAACATCAAAGCCGACATGGCTCGCCGAGATAAGGCTAAACGTAGGTATAAGCGGCACCCGACGGAAGCCAATTTCATCCACTTTAAGGTCTTACGCAATCGTTGCGGTCGTCTGTGTCGTGATGCTAAACGTGCCACTTTCACAAGTCTCTTGACACTCGCAATTCTGCGAATGTCAAGATCAATTTTCCTCGGAATCTGTGTCCTGGTTCGATTCATATCTTCGTGGGCGCAGTGTGTCCGCCTTGATGATTCATATTCGGATTGGCACGATCTCACTGCGGGTGTACCTCAAGGCGGCGTTCTTTCTCCCTTGCTTTTCTCCATTTTCATTAACTCTGTCGTTCGAGTCATATCCTCTAACTTCCATCTATACGCGGACGACCTGCAGTTGTATCGGCACTTTGCGTTGAACGAATACAGAAGTGCTATTGCTGCTGTTAATCATGACCTGAGTGCTATAAATAAATGGGCAAAATCTTTTGGTCTCCTAATAAACCCCACTAAGTCTCAGGCCATGATTATTGGCAGTAGGCAGATGAGGGGTGGACTAGATGCATCTTCTCTTCCTCCCATTTTACTGGACGGTTCCCCTGTCGTGTACACTGATACCGCAAAGAATTTGGGTGTAGTTATGGACTGCAATCTATCCTGGAAGACTCATGTTGGCGAGGTAAGTAAGAAGGTGCATTTCACTTTTCACACGCTTAAATGCCTCCAGAACTTTTTGCCTCTGAATATCAAAGTCTCACTTGCTCAGACGCTAATTCAGCCTATCTTGGACTACGCGGATGCCTGCTATTTGGATGCTACTGAGGAGCTGTTGGATAAACTCGAGCGCTTGCAAAATCTCTGTATCCGTTTTGTTTTGAATCTTCGTAAATATGACCACGTCTCACACTTTCGCAAGGAACTCGAGTGGCTCCCAATCCGCCGTCGCAGAGACACTCGGATATTATGTCTCCTTTTTAATATCCTGTTCAATCCCGCTTATCCTTCCTACCTGCGGGAGCGGTTCTCTTACGTGAACGCACCCGGTACCCAGTGTAGGTCTCACCTTAAGTACCGACTAAATTGTCCCTCCCACAAAACTGATTTCTTCTCCTTTTCCTTTACTGTTTATGCGGTCAGACTGTGGAACTCACTCCCCCCTGACATACAAAGCTGTAGAACTCTTCATCTCTTTAAAAAGAAAGTAAAAGCTCATTACCTCTCCTCTTAATCTTAGCTACCTATTATATTATAATGTAGTATACCTTTATGTAAGTTTATTATAGCACAGTATGTATTTATACATGTATATATGCCCCCCTTAGTTTATGTAAGTTTATTTACTTGCACTGCACACGCGTCACCCTCTCACCCCTACATCTCCGTTCAGGCCTGCTGTAAGAGATTCCTCTAGGAATAAGCAGTGCCCTTGTACTATGCTCACTGTATTGTTTGTACTACTGTTTTTGTGTTCTTGTTTCTATGTGTGTTGTACATAAATAATAAATAAAATAAATAAAAAAATACATTGAGAGATGTATTGGGCTAGCTTCGCGGAAACTAGGAATACTGAACAAGGTAAAGCGATTCTTTACACCGCACCAGAGGTGTCTGCTGTACAAAACGCAGATTAGACCCTGCGTTGAATACTGCTCTCACCTCTGGGACGGCTCCGCGAAGTATTTGCTGGACGCACTCGACGCTATGCAGCGACGCGCTGTTCGCATTATAGACTGTCCGGAGGTAACGGGAAGCCTTGAGCCGCTAGCCCAGCGCCGAACAATTGCTTCCTTGGCCGCGTTCTACCGTATTTACCACGGTGAGTGTTCTGAAGAGCTCTTCAACCTGATCCCACCCTCTCCCTTCCGATCCCGAACAACGCGTGCCGGGCAGAGATGTCACCCTCATACCGTGGAAACCGTCTTCGCGAGAACCGAGCGTTTTAAACGATCGTTTCTCTGCCGAACGATGGTGGCTTGGAACGCCCTGCCTGCGCACGTGTTTCCTCCAACATATAACCCTGGGCTCTTTAAGCGAAGCGTGAAGAGGCACATTACTGGGTCGTCAAGTTGAGGGCCACTCTCTATAGTATTCCTGTGTACTGTGAGAGTCGCCCTCAATTGCCAGACGTCGCCTCAGCTTACCATCAGGCGGGTGGCGTCAATTTGTCGACCTAAATATAAAAAAAAAAAAAAAAAAATATTAACATTACAAAATATCGTTTAAAAAATCCTACGCGTCATTGCCGACTGTGAAGGTTCCCAGAATGCTGGCTGTGTTGCCACGTTGGATGGCGATACTTATTCTTTGGGCCAGAAAATAGCCAGCCTGAGCATCGATTAGGCGTTTAGCAATGCCTCTATAAAGGCGGCGAGCACGACATACCGTCCGGTCTCTTTCCATCGCTTCGTGCTAAACCATTTGGTTCACGTACGGCCGGAAGACCTGCGGTGGAAAGAGCCCTACGAATTATGTCGTTTAGAATAGCGTGCCGAGGTATACGACCTGCGCTTCTGCTACAAGAAAGGCCATGGTGTCCCAGATTATCGACGGCCACTCCACAGGTGCAATGATGGGGATACACAAGGTGTACCCAGCCGAAGGCAAGTGGCAATGCGGAAGGTTGTGTCGTCCAACATTGTATAACACTGACTCCCATTCTCCAACAGCTAGTAGGCGTGCACGCTCTGAAATATTGACAGAAGTGTCAATTAGGGTATTAATTCTCAATTTACAGAGCGGTGAATCCCACAGTCGCTGTGAGCCTAGGCGTGAGGGCAGGTCAATGTCGGGGCAAGACATCCTCCAAGCATTTATGGCATCGGTCTTGCATCGTACCTCGGAATCAATCAGTGTATTTGACAAAATTTTCCTGATTAATTCTTCGGTGCTATGGACCGACGACAGAAATGCTGGCAGACTGACATCTTTGACTCTACGAATACCTAGCCCGCCCAAGCGAACTGGAAGAGACGCTTGGACCCAGGCCCGGTCATTAATATTTACATTTAAAATGTTACACAAAGAATTTTGTGTTAAGTTGTCTAGTTTGCCCAAAATTTCTACATTTTTCCAAAATTGTCCTGAACGGAGGGCATGTGTAAATTTGGGCACGAAAAGACAAAAACGAAGAATAGTGAAAGCTGAAAGAATACTGATATTACATAGATGATCAAAATTTTGAATTTTTTCCTCGATAAAAGTGGAAAAGCCATCTTCTAAAATCGGGGACCCTAGGAGGCGTAAAGAAGTTTTGTCCAAAACTTATGTTTGGGCCAAACAGTTGAATTTGGAGATTGTTGTTAATTTATCTGTGTTTTCAGATATAAAAATCTCACATTTATTCGGGTTCAGTTCTAAGCCAATTGACTGAAACTCGTTCTTTATTAGGGTTAAATCTTGTAAAACTGTCTCTACTTTTCCCCCTAAAGTCCCGTCGTCTAGGTACCGTATATTTACAGAGTCGTTATGGATTTTTATAGTGCCCCGTAACAGCAATAGGCTTGCCCGCAAAGATTATACAATATTAAATAAAATCACAGATTGGGACCGACCAACCAAATGAACTTCTCCGCAGGGACGAATCATTGATTATCAGATTAGTTACAGTCAATTAATCCTCTTTCGTTCTGCCTTGAACCGCTAAAAATGATTAGGTTACGTCATCTATTGTTATGACAAAGTCAAGGCCTAAGTATTCGTAATAAATTCACGGGCTCATATACTTACTGATTTCAAAATTCCCGGCTATATTGCCCAACTTGAACTGATAACATATAACAAAACATATTCCTGAACGAATTGTGAATGTTTTTGGAGCAGAAAGCCTGGAAGTCATAAATTCAAAATGAATTTCAACAAATATAAAACAGGATCTAATCAAGGTACAAGTCTATTATTGAGATACTAGGTGCTAAAGGACGCTGCCAACATAATTGGAGGGCCGAGTCCCAAGTCATCCTCACCTCATTCTTTCCCTAGGTATTTCCCTTCATCTTTACCTAGGTACCTTAGTAGACCCACACTTCTTCCCGGAAACGGCAAAAAAGTAATTTCATAAGTATAACGGGAGTGCAACAAAGGCTTAACGTGCCTCGGAGAGAGCGTTAGGGGTAGTTGGAGCCCTTAAAATCCGACCGGTCTAACTACGAAACTTCGATATCGCCCATGGGTTGTTAAGGTCAGATGGCAGTCGCTTCACGGAAAATATCGAAGTTCAGCCGAATCACAGTTAGACTGGAAAGCCGACCCCAACTAAGTTGGGAAAAGGCTCGGTGAATGATGATGAACGGAGTCCAACAAAGTCAATGTGTCTGGCGAAATGTCGAGATGGCGAGATGACATGTGTGTATGTTAGTGTGTATAGGACCTCAGTGCAGGTAAGGGGCGCGGTTTGATTTAGATACCTACTTAACGTATTTTTGAATGTGCAGAAGATACCTGTACCTACTGTAGAAAATATTCTGTTCAGATAGTTCAGACCCTTTTGCGAAACTTACAGACTCTGGATATCTACCTACTAACCCAACTTGCCACACTTGGTACTAAACTTAGTTGCTCTAACGTCCGTTGCCGGGCGTCTCTGGTTCACACGCAGAAGGTATTTCCAGTGGCGCCCGGCGGATTTTGACCACATGTGTGGTCACTACGGGGTATTAATACGAGTAGAACCTCTAGTTTTACAATTTAATTAAACTTAGTAATTTGTAAAAATGTGCCCAAGACATTTAAAACATATCTGCAACGGTTCTTCATGGTGAAAATCAAGTTATCTAGAACCTGTTGTCCCAGATTCTGCTAAGATGTTAAAAAAATTGGTGTTGGGTTTCAAAATCTTCGGGAAAAGCATTTCACACACAGAGCTTCACAGACAGGCCTTCGTTGGCGCATATCCCACGCATGCTCTACGGGGTTAAGATCGGGAGATTGTGAAAGCCAATCCAAGACTGCGATATTATGATCCTGGAGCCAGATTTGACCACTCTTGCTCTATGTGGACGTTCATTGTCATGCATTAGCTTGAAATCTGGGTCAAATTGTAATTGAAGTGGGTAGATTATTGGTTCTACCACTTAATTGCAATAAAATTCTGCTTCCGTGGCACCTTGAACCCAAACGGGGTCTTGGGGTTGTTGAATGTTTAACAAAACATATTTTTGAGAAAAGAAAAAACTTTTGTAAGTACCTACCTATTATGATGAATGGACCATGTTTTCAGATATAATACGAATATGTCCGTCAAAATTAACGAAACATGAGCTCGAAGATTTGTATTTCACCGTCCTTGAAACGAACATACAACTTAGAAAGACTATAAAGGATCAACAGGATAAGATCAAAGCGATGTGTACCAAATTGCAGAGGCAGTACTCTTTGCAGAAAGTTTATCAAGCTGATGAGCGAAGAAATTGCTGTACAGCTACGAATATTAAGGTTAAACAGCAGAAGGAATCGTAAGTATTTTTTTAAACGAACAGTACATATACCTACTCAAAAAATAAATAATGCCAGTACAAATATTCAATTTCGTACCTTCAACCGACTACCCACAGTCTTAGTATAAATGTGGAACTTTTTTTAATGGACTTGAAAATAAAGGAGGATGTTATCAATTCGATAGTGTTTTTATGGTTGTTACCTACGTATTTTGACTGGATGAACCGATATTGAAAAAAAAAAAAATATTGGGTGGTCCCATTTTAATTTCGACAATTATTAGGTCGCATTCCGGTAATATGAAATCAGCTTTTGTGTCAATGTTTTATGTATCTTTTTAATAACCACATAAAAATGTCTTTTAATTTCTTTCGCTATCCACCCAAAGGTTGTCTGGAAGAGATCGCTTTTAGCGATGAGGCTGCCATTTGTACTCTTCTTCAAGTGATATCCATTTTGTGTGTTTTACATGTTGTGTACAATAAAGTGTATTGAATTGAATTGATGTTATCTCATTGATTATTACTTACTAATGTATTCATTTACAGTTTAGACGCTTTAAGACGTGCTCATGAAAAAACGGCGTATAGGATTCGCGACCTGAACGCAAAGCTGTCCTCAAATAATCAGTATTCAAATCATATTATGGTTTCTTCGTGTTCACCGAAAATTTGTTCTAAGTTTATGAGGTAAGCGATGATTCCGCGTCTATTTATCTGAGAACTAAACCCCTTATCAGCCACAGGTAGGTACTACGAGTTTTAACGTGTTTTTCTTTTGATTTTTACCTATGTAAATAAATATTTTATACTTAGATATGCATAATAGAAATATTTAGAAACAATGTTTTGAGCGGACAGACCGTTTTCAAATACAAATAATATCTAACTATCAAGTTTTTTTCGGCTAAAAGAATAGTGAAAGTGAGTCGCTCGGACATATATATACTAGGTTAAATTAACATTTGGCGAACTGAACATAAAAAAAAAAACATACATACGTTAAATTTTCATTGAAGCGAAACATTATTGATGGCTCTTTCTTCTTCTGGCGAGCTGGTAAGCTAACGGTAGGTTTATATAAATAGTCGGCTCGTTGGTTCATCCTCACGAGTATCGATACCAAACTCAGACAATTCTCTTAAACTCATCGTTTGGCTAAGTCACTCCCATAGGACAAAGCGGCAAGCATGCACAAAGAGCCAGTGAGCTAATCCGCCGATTTTTAAATCCGCCGATTTTTAAATCCGCCGATTTTTAAATCCGCCGATTTTTAAATCCGCAGACTTTTAAGTACTCTATTGGTGGTGACTTGAACTAGTATTTTTTTCTCTTAGATACACACCGAACACAATGAAACAGTACCAATCATCATCATCCAGGTAAGCAAACACGTTGTTTTGTGTTTTTCGTGTCTTTTATAATAATACTAGCTGACCCGGCAAACGTTGTTTTGCTTTAGGGGTGGACTACCCTTAACATTTAGGGGGATGAAAAATAGATGTTGTCCGATTCTCAGACCTACCCAATATGCACACAAAATTTCATGAGAATCGGTCAAGCCGTTTCGGAGGAGTATGGCAACGAAAACTGTGACACGAGAATTTTATATATTAGATTACTGATACAAAACACTTTTTTCTTCAACACGAATTTTGGTCTTTGAACATGTAGGATAATTTGAGAAATGTATTCGGGATATTTACCATGTATATTGTTGTCGAGTTTCCGATATTTCGGCACTATTGCAAGCGCCATGGTCACGGAGGAACTGCCGAAATATCGGAAACTCGACAACAATATACATGGTAAATATCCCGAATACATTTCCAAAGTTTATAATAATAACGACCATGGCAGTTTAAATAACTATATAATTTGAGAAAAGTTTTAAAGCTAATATTAATCTCCATTGGTGTTGTGCTCTCTATGCCTAGGTTATGGGCACAGCAGGAAGTACTGCAAGAGTACCGAGCCCACGTGCAGCCACTGCGGCAGCCTTCATATGAAGGCCAAGTGCCCCGAGCTGCAGGTGGGAACACAGGCATCAAACCGAATGACTGAAGAGTACAATCATCATTAGGTTAAATTAGATTTGGTTACTCCCGACATTACCAACTTCCCAGCCTCTATATCCCAGGAACTGAGCTTCCCACCTAAATTCTGGGCAAATTTTTGTTCCCCCTGCAACACCTCCCATCACAAGTTCCATTCACCTGCAAAAAAATCCCGGGAATTCTCATCCCACAAAAATACCCAAGATTCCCAGTACCCGATATCTCAGAAACTAAGCATCCTAGGTCAATTTTGACTTCATTTTCGGACCCCCCTTAAACGCCCTCGCAAGTAATAAAACTCCATCTCTTCCCATAAAAAACATCCCAATTCCCATCCCACTTCCCAAAAATGTTCTATTCGTTTCTATGTTCCCCTACACATCTAGGTTCTATGAGTTGGTCTGGGGGCTATATCCTGGTAATACAACATCAATCATTCCCCCGCCCTTCCCCCCTCACACGCAACATAGCATGTTGCAGTTAATTGCCAGAGGGCGTCAGCGTAACTTGCTACGCCGACGATACCCTCGTCACGGCGCGGGGAACAACGCACCAGGAGGCAACACTCAAGGTCACGACTGGGGTTGCTGAAGTCGTGGGTCGGATACGGCGGCTGGGACTGGACGTGGCACTGAATAAGTCCGGGGCTCTGTGTTTTCATGGACCTCGGTGCGGGCCACCTCCAGGATCCAGCGTAAATGTAGGGAGCGTCAGCATCGGCATCGAGCCCACAATGAAGCATCCGGGGCTCGTACTCGATAGCCGGTGGAACTTCGGACCACACTTCCGAAGTTTGGTCCCCAAAGTGACGGGGGCGACAGCCACGCTTTCGCGACTGATGCCCAACTTAAAGGGACCCAACGCTTCCTGCAGGAGACTGTACCTGGGGATCATGCGGAGTATGGCCGTGTACGGGGCTCCCGTATGGGCGCCGAGACTGACGGGCAACAACGCTGCTGTTTTACACAGATCGTTGAGGACCTTGGCCGTCAGAACTATAAGAGGGTATCGCACGATCTCCCTAGAGGCTGCATGTCTGGTAGCCGCGACCCCTCCATGGGACCTGGAAGCGAGAGCCCTTGCGTCATAGTTCCAATGGCACAAGGAGGCGCTGGAGTGGGACTACAAGCCTGCGTCTCAAGAAATCGAGGCTCAGCGGTCCCAACTCCGCCAGGATCTCATGGAGACATGGAAGGTGCGACTTCAGCAACCAAAGGGGGGAACCACCACCATCTCGGCGGTGAGACCGATCATCGAGGAGTGGCTGCAGAGGCAGCATGGTGGCCTCACGTATCGTGCGACACAGATCATAACCGGGCACGGAAACTTCGGTGAGTATCTGTTTCGCATGCATCTTGAGGTCAGACCCGCGTGTCAACGCTGCGAGACTTCCGGCGTAGACACGGCATTCTACACGTTGGTGGAAGGCTCAGCATGGGCGAGTCAGCGCCGGGACCTCGTTGCGGGCCTGGGCGTAGATACGCTCTGGCTGGAGACCATGCTACGAGCCATGGTCTCTAGCGAGAGTCAGTGGAATGCGGCCGTTTCCTTCTGCGAGCAGGTAATGCTCGTGAAGGAGGCGGCCGGTAGGGTGAGGGAGCGTACCCTCCCCGCTGAGTTCCGAAGTGTGCGGCGAGGGCGCCGCAGACGTGACTACGCCCAGGACCATCGACCTTCATAATCGGGGCCTGAGGACGATGGATTAGCAATGAGTATACGACGAGTATACGAGGCCGCCTCTGCAGTCCCATCTTCTTGTCCAGCGTTCTGGAAGACCCTGACGCCCTGTTATCCCCGCATCCTCTTCCCATTGCCCACGTAAGGCTCCTGTATGAGTGCTATGGATGCCTTACGCCTTGGGTTGCCACCTGTTTCTTCATTAGGTTTGCCTGCACGAATATGTAAGGGGTAGCAATGCCCGAGACGCCCTTAGTAGTACTGAGTGGTTGTTCGTGCTATTTCGTCCCATCTCATTCTTACTGAGCATGTGTTATACATCGCGCTGTGCCGTGTGTCGCTCAGCCCGTGTGTGCCCTAGTGTGTCCCGACGGCAGTTAAAACAGGAAGTGTGTGTTCCCACCTGCAGCTCCGGGCACTTGGCCTTTATAAGAAGGCCGCCGCAGTGGCTGCACGTGGGCTCGGTGTTCTTGCAGTACTTCCTGCTGTGCCCATAACCTAGGCATAGAGAGCACAACACCAATGGAGATTAATATTAGCTTTAAAACTTTTCTCAAATTATATAGTTATTTAAACTGCCATGGTCGTTATTATTATAAACTTTGGAAATGTATTCGGGATATTTATCCCATAACCTAGGCATAGGGAGCACTGCACCAATGGAGATTAATTTTAGCTTTAAAACTTTTCTCAAATTATGCTATATATCAAAAGACCAAAATTCGTGTTACATCAAGAAAACCAAAATTAGATTAACAGGCAACAACATTAAAAATATGATTTGTTAATCTACTTATGATGTTAATGATGTTTAGCTACTTTTAGAATACTAGTGTTCAGCTAATTTTGGAATACTAGTGCTCAACTTTTTATGGACCTTTTGTATGTTGAGTTTATTTTGTTCTCTTGTTGCGTCACTGACTTATAACATTTTTAGTGTTCAGATGTTTTGGAAGTTTGAATGTGTTCAGCAACTTTTGGGGCCGACTGTACCTAAGAATTGCTGTTATGTTCACCCCACCTTGCTAATGTACAATTTCCTTTGTTAGTATATAATATATAAGCCTAGATATAATACTAATATAAAATCAGTCAATCAGTCAGATAATATAGAGTCATTACTATATACAATCCATATTGTTTTACTGCTCGCAATAATAGCTTAACTAAGTACTCAAGACCTAGAACTGACTTCGCACAAATTATAAAATTTTAATATTTATGTTTTTTATTATTATTTTGCAGACCTTACCCTGTTACAAAGATACAGGAGAACCCATTGGCGCCTTTTATGACTGTGGAACTAGACAGCACGATGTATGTAGACATTCCACGTGATTTTAGCTATTATCATTCTATTTTTCTTTTCTTGATGATCCTATTTACTCCTCATCATTAGTTACTTCGTCTGTCCTTTTTAAATGCCTCAATAAGTTTTTGTTTTACGTTTCTAGCCTTCTTTTTCTATGCCTTTCATACATTTCACATAACTTATTATCAAACTACACACGTCATCTTAACTCATCTTATGTAGTATGGTTCAGGTTTCTTTTTTAACGTTTTTCAATTTCCTATCGTCTAATTACCTATGGATTATCTTAATTTGTTTTAGGGACAAGAGATCGCAACTTGTTGCAACTCAAACTGAAATTCCAAGGTAAAAACGAAAAAAGAATCCTTTAAAAACTTTTTAAATTATTCTCCTTACTTTTTGTTTTTTTTTTATGTTGTCCATTCACTTTCACACACTTTTGCCAGAGATTACTTTGATCGTAGTAAGTACCTACTATCTTGTTCTCATATAATGTGCAGCTTCTATTTTCGCAAAGAAATATCTAATATAAACAATTAATACATTAATCCTTATCATAGCTGTTACTTTACAGGGATAAGATTCTGAACTATACTGAAATTCAAACAGATACGTTGAGGTAAGAACTAAAAAGTGTACAATTAGTAAATTCGTACATTTTATAGTAAAGAAATGTCTTCGTTGTTAAGTCCATTTCTCGGGAAGGCGCTTTACTTAGACCAAAGCAGCAAATAATAATGATGCAAAAATGGTTGTAGTGGAAGAAACGGAACTTAAACGGTTAAAGATAGACAATAATAAGCTAGCTTCGAATTTCCGGTCCCAAAAAGTTGCCCTTGCACCTATTCTAATTAAGGAGGATAATAATTATGCAAAAATGATTATCTAAATCTCAAGAGATATAGGTGTGTGGACGGACAGATAGCAAGAAATTATGGTGTCTCCTTCGAATACAATTCTACCAATTAGCGATTATTATTTTTAATTTTTATATAGTTTGCTACCAAGCAGAAACCGAGGAAACTTTGCGTGAAACAATTCTGCGCAATCGATGTCGCGGACGTCCGCTAGTGTAATAAAACAATGAAGTACCTACGTATTGTTCTCTTTGTTCCAGAGATGTGTTGGGAAAAACGGCAGAAACTCAAACTGAAATGACAAAGTCAGCGAAATTATTTACTTACCAATTATATTTATTAATATTATTTGATTTTAGAGCCTTGTTGGTCTTTCAGAAAGTGCACCACGTGCGTTTGAGTAGGTATTATCGAAAGTGTCCCTCAAATTCGAAGGTAGCCCAAATAAGTGGCTCTTCACCCTCCGATTATACCTCGAACCTAGGGTTGTAAGAGGAAAGAAACACGTGTGCAGGCAGGGCGCTCTTGGCGTCGATCGTTCTACTTGAATGATCTGTTGATTCGCTCGGTTCTGGCGAAGATCCCGAGTAAGATTGGCAAATCTGAGAGTGATTGGGAATGATCGAAAACTAGTGCAATACCTACGCAGTGTTAGGATACTCCTGATGCTCGCCTCCTGTTACGCGGAAGTGACGTGAAGGGCGAAATCATTAGCAACTTCATTTAAATTAAATTTGCTTAAATTTTCAGTATTCGACAAGAGAAAAATATGAGTATTTGTAATGAGAATAAATGCAAGACTTTTATAAATGAGTTAAAACAAAAAATCAATAACTTAATTGAGGTAAGAAATTCTACTTCTGTGTTTATTTTCAGCTTTCATTAAGCGATGTATAATTTCAACTTAATTTACTCCCTCGTGCTCGTATTTGAATTTATTACAATACTAGCAAATCCGCCCTCGTTTCACTTCTGTTTAAATTTATTGCTGAAAACTACATTGAAATACGTTGTGTAGTTTAAACATCGTAAAATCAAGTCCCTTTTTAGATATTTTAAAGATTATTTACTCTAAAGATAATGTATTTCGTAGGAGCTTGCCCATACTCATCTCAAGTACTCAGGACGGATTAGCCTCCTAGAGATTGAAATTGCGGAAAATCGCAAAGAAAATTTACGTGCTCAACTAAACCGCGTGGTTGGCGGTCACGACGGTGGGGTCAATGTTGGGGCCGATGCTGGGGCCAATCCTGGGGTTACTTTACACAACAACGTGGCGAATAATAATAGAGCTATTGAAGGACTTGAACGTTAGTTTTACATTCTTGTAAAAGAAAAATTGTCATTAAAAATGTGTTTTCAACTGACGTCCAAAAAAGGAGGAGGCTCTCAATTCGACTGTGTTGTTTTTTATGTTTGTACCTCATATTTTTGGACTGGGTGAAACGATTTTAATTTTTTTTTTATTAAAAGCTACTTATCATGTCGTCCCATTTCAATTTGGTCCCATTCCGATAATTATTTGGTCCCAAACCGGTAATTTGAAGTCGGTTGTTGTGTTAATTTTTGACGTGAATTTTGGGTGGTCTCATGTTCGTAATTACAAAAGTTAAGGACTAAACCGTGACGCCTGAAACACTTCCCTGCTATCTAGAAATTTACTCACATCAGCTACGAGTATATAGCTGCTTGTTCGTTAATTGATTGAGAAAAATATCCTTGAGCTTAGATTGGTTTTTTAATCTGCTATTCCATTGGATGCCTCTAAGATACTGCTAAGATCTAATTTAAAACTATTTATAATCTTATTTAAGTAAAGGGACCTCCTTGACATCGTTGATAATAGTGCAAAGGAGAAAAGCAATGAAATAGGAAGTTCTTCTTCTTCTCGTATCAATCAAGTAATTTAATAATGTAAGCATGTTAACTTTTTTCAGATGATTTCAAAACGCAGCTGTCGATGGAAAAGTTGAAAATGGCTGAGTTGGTATCTCTTTTGTCAGATGCTAAGATGCGTAATCGAGTATTATCTCAAGACAAATCGAATATTGTCTCTGTTAGTATTATCATGGGCCATCATGAGCTGAATGTAAAAATAACCCTATAGATTTATAGGGTTATTTTTAAAATTCGTCGCCATTTACGAACATTAGTGGACGCTCCAGGCAGGTATGCCCTCGAAAGGATAAACGTCGGTGGACTTTGGCCACCTTTGCAACTTCTGTCAAAGGGCAAAACCTCTTTCGAGATAGAAATAAACGTTTTATTGAGGGTTTCCTCGCCACTAACTGTTCGATTAGCTACAATTACTTCTGTAATCTCAAATAGGCTTGTGTCCCAAATTTCAAAAATTTATTAATTCTGTAGTTTTGAATCTATATAGTCACAAAAATGTATTATTTTGATTTAAAACAATCATTTACATAGTTTATTTTAAAACGGATCAATCTGTCATGGCGCCTTGGGTGACGTAACAGGTTGCCAAACAAATCAAAATGTGTGTTGACAGATGTTTGACAATGTTATTGTTCCTCGGTTTTTCTTGATTAAAACGTAGTGATTATTGAATATTCTTTTTTGATTAAAAATGAATCCGTCTTATTAGAACTATTACAAGTACTGTGTAGTGCCTGAATGTAATAGTACGAGTATTAAAACTCCGAACAAATTGTTTATACATGTGTCGATTTTGGGCGTATTACTGCTATTTGCCTTGTTAAATCCTGTCTCCATGTCGATTTATATTGATATTTCATTTGAGGTACTTTTACTGAGGACAGACGTCCTCTGTAAAAGTTACTTACTTTTACCTTTTACCTTACTGTTACAAATACGACAGATGTTGTATTTGTAAGAAAACGTACGAACAATTAAATTACACATTATCACAGACACAACTTGACACAAGAAGTCAGAGTTCATACATACGTACTCTGTGGTCAGAGTGCAAGCTGTGACGTCATATTTTCTGATTGGTGTTTGATGTCACGTGACTGAAGGCCTAATTTTTCCAAACTTATTTTCTAAAAATATTAATATTTTTAGAAAATAAGTTTTTATTATTACATTCATATTGGTACACAGAATAAAAATATTAATTTTTATTCTGTGTACCAATTTATATTACTTTTTGTTATCTATTCATTGGAAATAGTCAAATGAAACATACATCAATCCGATTTATTCTTAGTGGACACAAGCCTGTTACTTTAACTGTTTCTAAATAACTCTAAATAAACTTGAGTTTCTAGTGACACAAATTATTTGAAATTATAAATTAAATTATGGATCACGAAAATCAAAATCTCTCTGGACTGGATCCGTGTATGAATGGTCACGACACCCGTCTCCTGAAAAAGTAACCCGTTTCTCACGTTCATCTAGAAAATTAGAAATATCTTGGTGCGTAGGTGTCTTGGTCAGTTGATAGAACGTTCCTATTACTAGAAAGGAAACCAACGCTGGTTCAACTCCAGCCCAAGACTATAGATTTTGCTATTTAAATTGTAAAATTATAACAAATATCTGCCTGTGAAACAATAAACATTTAACTTATCTGCCTTATTGTAGTTCGATTAGAATCATTGTAGAACACAACGATTCTAATCGTAAGAGATGTAACTCTGTTCGAATACATACGCTTCCTCAAAGGTACTTAGACTTTGGTTTGTCCTACTAGAATCTACACAAATATTTTGAGTTTGTGTTGACGTCTCAGGAAGAAAAAAAAGGAAGTACATACTGATTTGAGTTGAAATAAAAGTTGAAAGCTGATAACAATATAAAATGTTTCCTGCATCGCTCACAGCCAACAAGAACAATACAAATATTTTTCGTTGAATCAAAAAATATGAAATTTATATGCCTTACTTTTTCGACAGGAAAATCCGAATTCGAACATCGAGTTAGGATCCAAAAATTCTGATCTTAAAATTTGTAGCTCTTATTGTCCGAATACAGACGCTTCCTCAAAGGTAACTGAAGTTTGTTTTGGCATACTCACTGCAGTGGCAGGCTCGCGTGAACGCCTACCATTAGCGTGGCAGCTACTTTTTGACACGCCTAGCGGCTGCGGTACCTTTGCTCGAAAAAGCCAGATTTCTCCTATTTTTTTAAACAAACTATATGAGTGTGATATATTTTTAGAAAGAGTATTAAATTGTCTAGCTGTTATTATAAATACAATCAGAGCTAAAACAGCTATTTTTAACTTACCAAACAGAATTGAATCTTGAAGGATAAATTTTTTTTTTCTATTTTTATTAGATCATTATGAAGAATTGAAATACTATTATGTGATATTTTCTTCTTTTATTTTCAGTAGAGTACTTACCTGATGTAATTCAAAAGAAATAAACACACATCTAGAACATTTTTTTTTAATTTGAAGCATTTCAAAATCAAGCTCATTGTTACTCGGTACTCACATTATTACAATAATCAGTTTGGCTTAGTATGGATATGGCCATGTTGTCTTTAAAAACCTTGCTTTTATAGTTTCTAAATAAATACATACTACAACAAAACAAAGTACACACAACAAATAAACACACAGCAAAATTCAACTCTTAAAAGCACCAATAAAATTTCGTATCCATGTTAATCAAACGCCGCCGCCGCGGGGTCGTGGCGGTAAACCGTATTTTGGGTTTGGGCGCTTTCACATTACACGATTTCGTGGATTTTATCGTGGCGATATCGTAGTAGCAGCAGTAACATAACTTAATAAATTTAATTTACTATCATTTTAATGCAAACTTAATATGTTACCTGCTAGGTGTACCTTTGAATATTAATAAAATACTAGGTATTATTTGTATGTGCTACCTGCAATCGGTCGGTGCCAAGCGAGAGAGGTGACTGAGCGTGTTACTTATATTTTTTGTAAATACATAGATATTATATATTTGGTCGCGTTTTAGCACAAAATTTGAATTGAAACAATTAATTTACATTTTTTTCTCTTTTAATTTCTGCTGAAATATGTTTCTCCTCGTTAATAATATGTGTTGTTAAGCAATTTAAGGGGTGGGTGATTGATGTTGCATTACCAGGATATAGCCTCCAGACCTACGTATAGAAAAACGTCCAACTGTCACCGGTAACATTAAAGTTTTTGGGAAGTGGGGTGGGAATTGGGATTTTTTTATGTGAAAGGATGGAGTTTTATTACTTGCGGGGGATTGAAGGGGGGTCCGAAAATGAAGTCAAAATTGACCTGTAATGCTTAGTTTCCGAGATATCGGGTACTGGGAATCTTGGGTAATTTTGTGGGATGGGAATTCCCGGGATTTTTTTTTTCAGGCGAATAGAATACTTCTCGGCAGGGGCGCAGGGGAACAAAAATTTGCTCAGAATTGAGCTGGGAAGCTCCGTTACCGGAATATAGGGGCTTCAAGTTTTGTGGAAAGTGTGATGAGAATTGGGTAGAAAAAATTTGTGGGAGGATCAAATACTTACAGAGTACTATGGGGCCGGAAAATGAGGGCAAAATTGACCTGGGATGCTTAGTTTTCGAGATATGGGTACTGGGAATCTTGGGTATTTTTGCGGGATGAGAATTCCCGGGATTTTTTTTACCGGCGAATGGAACTTGTGATGGGAGGGGTTGCAGGGGGAATAAAAATTTGCCCAAAATTTAGGTGGGATGCTCGGTTCCCGGGATATAGGGGTTGGGAAGTTGGTAATGTCGGGAATAACTAAATCCAAATTAACCTAATGATGACTGTACTCTGCAGTCACTGAAACTCAGAAAGGCACCAAACCGAAAGGCACCAAACCGAATCTGCAGAGTACAATTTATCATTAGGCTAAGTTGAATTTAGTTACTCCCGACATTACTAACTTCCCAGCCCCTATATCCTGGGAACCGAGGTTCCCACCTAAATTCTGGGCAAATTTTTGTTCCCCTTGTATGGGGCCTCCCATCACAAGTTCCATGCGCCTGCAAAAAAAAATCCCGGGAATTCTCATCCCGCAAAAATACCCAGATTCCCAGTACCCCATATCTCGTAAACTAAGCATCCAAGGTCAATTTCGCCCTCATTTTTCCGGCCCCATAGTACCCTAAGTAAATATTTGAACCCCATCTTCCCACAAAATTTTTCTTCCCAATTCTCATCCCACTTTCCACATAACTTGAAGCCCATATATCCCGGTAACGGAGCTTCCCAGCTCAATTCTGAGCAAATTTTTGTTCCCGTGCACTTTGACCTCGACTTATTCTATTAGCTTGCAAAAAAAAACCCGGGAATTCCCATCCCACAAAAATACCCAAAATTCCCAGTACCTGATATCCCGGAAAATAAGCATCTCAGGTCAATTTTGACTTCTTTTTCGTACCCCTCTTGAACCCCCAAGTAACAAAACTCCATCTCTTCCTATAAAAAAAAATCCCAATTCCTATCCCACTTCCCAAAAACTATGATATTACCGGTGACAGTTGGACGTGTTTCTATGTTCCCCTACATATCTAGGTTCTATGAGTAGGTCTGGGGGCTATATCCTGGTAATACAACATCAATCATCCCCCCCCACAGGTTTCTATGTTGCAGTTTAAATATGTAAAATATTAGTAGACTAGGTACACTAAATTGAGCGAGATAACAGATGCGAACAGTGACTAATCATACGCTCATATGCTGTGATTAATCACAGATATCGTCACGATATCGTCACGATATCGCCACGATATCGTCACGATATCGCCACGATAAAATGCACAATATCGTCACGATATCGTGGCAGTGTGAAAGCGCCCAATGGGGCACGAGCCTAATAATGAATGAAATATTATTTAAATATAGTTTAAAAAACATGTTTTATAGTGTAAGTACAAGGCAATTATCAAAAAGAGTTTGAAAAAGTGATAGAAAGTACGGGACTTGAAAATGGCGGGTGTACAAATATTTACAAACAATCATGGAATCAAAACGTTATCACAACAAAGATAATTAAATTTCCCACTCACCTTGTGAAAATCAGCTTATAATTATTAAAATATTCACTATTTTATCACAAAAACACTTCACAATAACAAACCATTCATTCACCGGCTGCAGACTGACATCAACAATGAGTCTTCATTTAAAAAGTATTTGACAAAGTCGACGTTTTGCCATAAATCAAAAAATTACCATAAGTCAAAGTAGGATAGAAATACTCTATAGAAATAATTTGGCGCGCATTTCGGTCCTAACCGTATCGACCTGTTCCCGGCTCCGCGCCACATTTCTAAGCGACCGGGAAACAGCTTTGCGCCACTGCAGTGGATACATAATCTGTACTAATAATCTATTGTAAAGCTGAAGAGTTAGTTTGTTTGGTTGTACGCGAAAATCACAGGATGTATTGATTCAAAGAAGCTCTAAGCGAAGAGACAGCCGAGCGACTTTGTTTAATATTTAGTATGTTAAAGGTACATGTCTAAATATGATTTTTTTTATACAAAATTGATGTTACTGTTTTTTTTTATATTTTGACAGCGCATGTGTACACCGGATAATGCCTGCGTCCATAGATCAAATAATAGTTGCTGCTTAGAGACGGATACTGATTTTAAGCCTTCCAATGTAATCAAAGGTAATGAGCAGGATTTTCCAAATGACGCAAATGTAATAAATGAAACCACTCAAAGTTCACATGATTCTGTCATATCTTCAAAGTCAAGACTATCGACAGCTAACAGGAGTAAAGGTTTACTTGACATTTATAACGATGTAAAATCAAAACGCTCTTCTCTGCCAGATCATATTTTCAGTGATAACGATATTTATGACGTAAAAAACACACAACAATCATTGAAAGAAGAAAAGAATGGAGTTGACAATAACACTGACAAAAAGCCTGATGGTAAAATAACGTCTATGGATTTTAACAATCTTAAAAAGGATACACGAAATCTTTCCACTGTAGCTAAAGATAATAATATTAAAAGCATGCCTACAGTTGGTTTGAATATCGACACTAAACTAAACCAAGGCTTAGACACAAATTGTTTGAATGCCACAAAGAAACAAGATCAAGTTTTCTCTAGTGTGCCTAATAATGATAAAAACAACCTATTGAGTGATAGTAGCCAGGGATCAAATGAAACGTATGGCAATGGTGGTCAAAAAAGACCTAGTTTATTAGAGAAGGTTTGTTTGACTTATGTTGTTGTAAATTGATTTAAACAATGTGCCCGGAACCGGCAGTGGTGTACGGCGCTTATGTTGTTACATACTCTTTGTCCGGTGGATGGATAGCAGATATTGATGTGTTATCAATTCGACGACACACTAATGATAAACTTTTAGCTAACTAAATAAATAAATAAATAAATATGTTAGGACAATTTACACAACGCCATCTAGTCTCAAACTAAGCAGAGCTTGTGATATGAGTACTAGATAAACTGATATAAATACTTATATACATATTTTTTTTGTAAATACATACATATTATACATAGGAAACACCCAGACTTCAGCACAAACGTATCTATCTTCACACAAAGTTTGTCCCGACCGGGAATCGAACCCGAGACTCCGGCGTCGAAAGCAGATGCACTAACGACTACGCCACCGAAGCAGTCGTAACTGTGTTTTTGTTATTTTTTTTATTTGATACTTCAGTATTTAATATTATCATATAATTTTCAGAGTTTCATCGATATTAATAAAGAGCAAATAAAAACAATGGCTGTACTTAGGCGTCAAAAAGATATGTCACAGAAATCGGTAATTATTGAAGTTTGGTGTTTCAAATAGTTGTTAATATATTTAACAAAAAAGTATTAGTACTAAAAACGTAGTAGTGGTTTATAGGCAAGCGGCAAACCTCCGAAAAAGTGCGTAGAAATGAAAATGACTGACCAATCACTAAAAATGTGATTGCGCCTATACAAGTTTGTACTTTTTGTAAACCTTGGACCTAAAGGAGTCAATTGGTAAGAAAACAAAATCTGTGCCGGTGGGCTATTAATTGTTATGAATAAATCAATTTATAAACTGATAAAAAATTGGTTTTTATATTGGAAAATGATTTCTAAGGGTAAAAGAAATGCGTTTTAAAGAAGTTACAACCATTTCAAAGCGCAAAAATGGTCAAATTCAAAAGTTTTTATCTCGGCGAGTATTGATCGAATTCAAAAAAAATCTACGGCAGAATACTTCTCAGATCTTAAGCTTCAACTGACTATTTTTCAAAATGAGAAAATATACATTTTTCACATCACATACACATATACATTTGTCACAGTTTTAACCTAACCCAACCTACCCATTTTGTTTAAAGAAGAAATTAACCTAATCTAAATAGTTCAGTTCCGGGTAACCTACTAAAAACAATCTCTTTTTTCTATTAATGCAAGTCGTTTCTGGCACTCGCCGGCCGCTGCAGTGGCACCGCTCGCTTCGCTGGCTCGGCTCGTGCGTAGGAGGACACAGTTTTAACCTAACCTAACCTACCCATTTTGTTTAAAGACGAAATTAACGTAATCTAATTAGTTGAGTTCCGGGTAACCTACTAAAAACAAATTACAATTAATATTTTTTGTCTTAACACATCATTTCACCAAACGGTTATTGTCTGAAGATTGTTTGCTGTAATAAATCATTTGATGATGATGATGAAAGACCAAATGCCATAATGACATAATACTTGGTAATATTTTGCCAAGTAAAAATTTAACCAAATAAAAATATGCGTACTAAAATCATTCGAAATATTGCATTGGTATAAAAAAGGTTGCTTGAATTTGTTTGGGTAATGAAATTTTGTCAAAATCTTTTCGGCAAAACGGCAGGCATCCTGGAAAATGATTTCTAAGGGTAAAACGGGCAAAAAAAAAAAAAAAAAAACATTTCCAGGATGCCTGCCGTTTTGCCGAAAAGATTTTGACAAAATTTGAATGAATGAAGTATCTGGGGCTCGTACTCGGTAGCCGGTGGAACTTCGGACCACACTTCCGAAGTTTGGTCCCTAAAGTGACAGGGGCGACAGCCGCGCTTTCGCGACTGATGCCCAACTTAAAGGGACCCAACGCTTCCTGCAGGAGACTGTACCTGGGGACCGTGCGGAGTATGGCCGTGTACGGGGCTCCCGTATGGGCGCCGAGTCTGACGGCCAACAACGCTGCTGTTTTACACAGATCGTTGAGGACCTTGGCCGTCAGAACAATAAGAGGGTACCGCACGATCTCCCTAGAGGCTGCATGTCTCCTAGCCGCGACCCCTCCATGGGACCTGGAAGCGAGAGCCCTTGCGGCATTGTTCCAATGGCACAAGGAGGCGCTGGAGCGGGACCACAGGCCTGCGTCTCGAGAAATCGAGGCCCAGCGGTCCCAACTCCGCCAGGATCTCATGGAGACATGGAAGGTGCGACTTCAGCAACCAAAGTGGGGAACCACCACCATCGCGGCGGTGAGACCGATCATGGAGGACTGGCTGCAGAGGCAGCACGGTGGCCTCACGTATCGTGCGACACAGATCATTACCGGGCACGGAAACTTCGGTGAGTATCTGTTTCGCATGCATCGTGAGGTCACACCCGCGTGTCAACACTGCGAGACTTCCGGCGTAGACACGGCATTCCACACGTTGGTGGAATGCTCAGCATGGACGAGCCTGGGCGTAGATACGCTCTCGCTGGAGACCATGCTAAGAGCCATGGTCTCTAGCGGGAGTCAGTGGAACGCGGCCGTTTCCTTCTGCGAGCAGGTAATGCTCGTGAAGGAGGCGGCCGGTAGGGTGAGGGAGCGTACCCTCCCCGCTGAGTTCCGAAGTGTGCGGCGAGGACGCCGCAGACGTGACTACGCCCAGGACCATTGACCTCCATGATCGGGGCCTGAGGACGATGGATTAGCAACCCACCGTCCTTACAGAAGCAGGCTAGAAGGGCAGCGTGATGTGGGGCTGCACCCCCCCATACACGCCTTCACTCACCGACGCGGGATAAAACCCGACCCCAGAGATGCGGGGTAACACCCGACCACCACGCAGTTTTTTTTTTTTTTTTTATATTTAGGTCGACAAATTGACGCCACCCGCCTGATGGTAAGCTGAGGTGACGTCTGGCAATTGAGGGCGACTCTCACAGTACACAGGAATACTATAGAGAGTGGCCCTCAACTTGACGACCCAGTAATGTGCCTCTTCACGCTTCGCTTAAAGAGCCCAGGGTTATATGTTGGAGGAAACACGTGCGCAGGCAGGGCGTTCCAAGCCACCATCGTTCGGCAGAGAAACGATCGTTTAAAATGCTCGGTTCTCGCGAAGACGGTGTCCACGGTATGAGGGTGACATCTCTGCCCGGCACGCGTTGATCGGGATCGGAAGAGAGAGGGTGGGATCAGGTTGAAGAGCTCTTCAGAACACTCACCGTGGTAAATACGGTAGAACGCGGCCAAGGAAGCAATTGTTCGGCGCTGGGCTAGCGGCTCAAGGCTTCCCGTTACCTCCGGACAGTCTATAATGCGAACAGCGCGTCGCTGCATAGAGTCGAGTGCGTCCAGCAAATACTTCGCGGAGCCGTCCCAGAGGTGAGAGCAGTATTCAACGCAGGGTCTAATCTGCGTTTTGTACAGCAGACACCTCTGGTGCGGTGTAAAGAATCGCTTTACCTTGTTCAGTATTCCTAGTTTCCGCGAAGCTAGCCCAATACATCTCTCAATGTATTTTGTGTTATTGAGCTCTCGCCGAACGTCTATGCCAAGGATGTCTAGATTGTCCTTCATTGGTAATATTGCATTCTGAAGAGTGGGTAGGGGAAGGAAAGGGGATTTTTTCGCTGTAAATGCACACGCCTGTGTTTTGTGGGCATTGAACTCGACCAAGTTCTCGGCACCCCATTGGGAGATACTGTCGAGGTTTCGGTCGAGATCACCCACGAGATGTCGTCTCTCCTTCTCTATCACAGATCGCCCCGCCGTCGGACGAACCGAGTAACTCCCGTGCAATGTACTGTCATCTGCATAGCAATGAATGTTCCCGAGGGAAAGCATATCATTGATATGCAGAAGAAAGAGAGTTGGTGACAGTACGGACCCCTGCGGTATCCCGGCATTCACTTGCAAGAAGCGAGAAGCCTGGCCATCGCAGAGGACCCGCACTCGGCGCTCGTTTAAAAAACTGGCAATCCAGCTGCACAGTTGAGGAGGTAGACCATATGCCGGAAGCTTGGAAAGGAGCGAAGCATGCCAGACCCTATCGAAAGCTTTGGCGATGTCCAGGCTAATAGCCAAGGACTCGCCGAACTTTTCCATAGCCTCACCCCATACATGCGTGACGAATGCCAGGAGGTCACCCGTTGATCGTTTTGGCCTGAAGCCATATTGCCGATCATTGATTAGCGAGTGATCCTCCAGGTATCGCATGAGCTGCTTATTAATAAGAAGCTCGAGCACCTTGCAAATGACTGAGGTGACAGCTATGGGTCGATAGTTGCCTGGATCGGATCGATCCCCTTTCTTGGGGATCGGTTGTACGTTCGCCTCCTTCCAGGCCTCCGGCACGAGGCCTGTAGAGTATGACAGGCGGTACAGACGCGTTAATACTGGAGACAACTCAGCAGCACATTTTCGTAGCACCACCGCCGGAATGCCGTCAGGGCCACTGGCTTTCCGCGTGTCGAGTGACCGCAGCACTGCCCGTACATCACATTGCCTGATAACAATATCAGGCATAGTGTGGCCACAGTTGGCGATGGCGGGGGGCTGCAGGCCAAGGTCATCGACCCGGGAATTAGCCGCAAAGAGGTCTGCGAGCATGTCCGCCTTCTCTTGGGCTTTGTGAGCCAGTGATCCGTCAGGAAAACGCAGTGGTGGCAGCGAGGGTTGACAAAAATTTGACTGTACGGCTTTGGCCAGTTGCCAGTATCCACGGCTGCCCGTGGGATGGGATGTGAGCTCCTGACCAAGCCGCGCGACGCGCTGGGCATCCGCTCTCTTGAAGGCCCTCTTGCTGAACCTAGTGGCCCGATTGTACGCTGCTTTGAGGCGGTTCACGTTCGGGTCTCGTGCCGCCCGAGCCCTGACCCAGGCGCGATATGCCGACTGTTTTTTCTGGACAGCCTCGGCACATTCACGCCCGAACCAGGGGCGAGCTTTGCGGATGCTGGCGACATCAGTGAAAGGGATATAATATTCTATCCCTAGACTGATCTCGCCAGCAATGGCAGCAGCGCTATCCGAAGGCGCCTTCCCTACAAAGCAGCGCTGGCTCCACGGGACGGACGCAAAGTAATCGCGGAGACCGTCCCAGTCTGCCGACGAGTAGTGCCATAGTCGTCGAGTCATTTGTTCAGCACGAGCAGGTGGTGGCACTTGGAAGCTGGCGTGCACCACACAGTGGTCGGAAGTGCCCAGTGGGGCGCGTACTGACACACTGTACTCGGCTGGGCGACTCGTCAGCAGTAGATCCAGCAAGGCGGGCGTGTGGTCTGACCTGTCAGGTATCCGGTGATCCCCCGTACCATCTGGGTCAGCCCGTGGGAGAGAGCGAATGCATGGGCGGTTCGTCCCGCATGATCGGTCCTAAGGGACCCCAGCCACTCAACGTGATGACCGTTAAAGTCCCCCAAGAAAACCAGGTCAGCGTTCGGGAAACGCACCTGCGCATCGTCAGCCATCTCGCTGAGGTATTCGAAAAGCCTTGTTGTCCCAGTGTCCCCTGTGTGGGAGCGGTAGACGCACACGTAGATCTGGCTCATGGAGCCATGATCCACGTGCAGCCAAAGGACGGAGTAGGAGGGGTTCTCCAGACAGCGCAACCGGCGGCAGCAAACATCCGCCCTAACGAACACGCACACCCCGGCTTTATCGCGGAATTGTTCCTCAATGATATAGCCCGGGTAACAGAGGTAAGACGTGTCGTCAGGGCGGCGTATCTGTGTCTCCGTTAGGAACATCACAGAAGGCCGTGCCGACTCCAGGTGATGGTGGACGGTATCGAGGTTTGCATGGAGTCCGCGGATATTCGCGAACTCCACCTCAAACGAAGTCAACTTTGTGGGGTTTCTAGGGGCCGCTGTGTACCGTCTGTTATATTGTTGCACTGTCATTGTGAAATATGGGGAAGCGTGAAGACAGGGCGATATTTGGTGCGGCAGTAAGTGACAAAGTGCAGAGGCTAGCTTCGTCTAGAACCGTGTGGTTAGGTCGGAGCCGACCCGCCGGACGGAAGGGCTCCCAAACCCCCCTGATGCAAGGCCGCCGCTACCCCACACCGGTTACCACCCGGAGCGGCGACCCCACAACAGGATTATGCGCAACATGTGGGGCAGCCTACTGGGGTGGTTGGTCCCAGGCGGGCCCCATGACTATGTTGCGGGCGGCCGCGGCAACGCCGTTGCTAAGGGTCTCCCTGGCCGGCGAATCGACCCACACCACCCACACTAGACTCCGCTTCGCCCCCACTGGACCCCTGCCTGCCGCACCATACACCGTCCCGGGCCCGGCAGTGCAGCTGCTGAACCCCTAACGCAACCCAGCCTGCACGGTGGTACCCCCCCGGACCAACACTGTTGTACCACCTGGTATCCACGTAGGGGCCAAAGCCACCACATGGGTACCGTAATGTACGAACCTCGTCCGTTAATCAGCAGGTGCGCCACTAGCAGGTGAGGTCGCTGGGGCCCGATAGATGTAAGAAGGGCCCCTTTGCACCCAAAAGTTGCCAGTTGCCACCCAGGTGGCCAAGATCCGCCGGGCGCCACCGGGAATTCTCTCAGTCTCTATCGGAGGCGCTCGGCAATGGACGTAGGTGCGGCCGCGACATCGGGCTGCGGATTTAAAAAAAAAAAAAAAAAAAAAAAAAAGGGTAAAATGGGCAAAATAAGATACGATGTAGTTCAAAATGAGAAAATATACATTTTATAGTCAGTTGAAGCTTAAGATCTGAGAAGTATTCTGCCGCAGATTTTTTTTGAATTCGATCAAATTCGCGGAGATAAAAAAAAAAATTTCGGGGGTTTGCCGCTTGCCTAATAGGCGCATTCACATTTTCAGTGATTGGTCAGTCATTTTAGTTTTTCAGGGGGTTTGCCGCTTGCCTATAACCTCTTTTTAATAGGCAGAAAAGAAATTACATGTTCGAGAGAGCTGAGCTAAATTGCATTTTGCCTATATCCACGTATTAAAAAGCCAAGTTAATTGGAATGGCAAGTAAATGTAGAAAATGATGTACAAAGCCAAGACTATGTAGTCAAAGTCTCAATAATATAATATAAATAGTGCACGTGATTTACATAAAAATATTTTTTAGCATATCATAAGTATAGTCTCATACTAGATTTTAGTGAACTTGCAGTAGTACTTACTTACGTTTGTTTTGTTTAAATTGTCATTCATCTGTTTTAGTTGCAAAGTGATAAAACCTTACTCGTGAAAGGAAAACGAGAGCTTTCTGCTGTAAGTGAAGATAATTATATCAAAACACCGGCAAAAGTTGATTTGAATATCGACACCAAACTCAACCAAGTCTTAGACACAAATTTATCGAATGTCATAAAGAAACAAGAGCAAGTTAATAATGCAAGAACTAGTGTAAGCTTCGCTAAGCTCGGAATGCCACCAGAGTCCATTGATTTGAAAAGACTTATAGCAAATCAAAATTCACCTAATAATAAACCGGATTTTCATAAGCCGAAAGATACAATTGGCGAGTCCAAAGTACTAAACAGTACATCTTTACCACAGAAGTAAACCCATAAATTTTACACTTTTTTTTTATAAATTAGAAGATTAGATTGACACCTTAAATACTTAGTTAATACATATTTCATGCCTTTTTTTGAGTTTCTAAACGGGATCCCTCTCTTTTTAACATTAAATTTAATAATTCTATATCAATGTAATTATTACTATCTAAATATTAATTGTATTGTGGTCAAGTGATTATTACCAATAATTTATTAAAATAAATAATTATATCTCATTTTAAAACCTTACATTTACGTATAAATAATGAAGTATTTCGTTTATTTTTCTTTAGAAGTAAGATGAATACAGATCCTGTGTTGGCGTCTCATAAAACAGACAATGACCGACAGAAATCACAGTTTACAGAACAAGACCCATACAACAATCAGCAAATGGTTAGTTTTACACCTGTACATCAAGAAATACGAGAATCACCAGACACATCGACACTTCAAAAAGTGACTAAAAAGATAAAAGATTACTTACCAGGAACACTAGAAACCGCAACCAAATATGAAGGGAGACCTGAAAACTATGAAAACGTCCCTACCAGAGAAGACAAGTCAGATCAGCTGGTGTCCAGTGCTAACCAAAAAAACTTATTAAATTCTGAACCAAAACATCTAAATGCTACCCCATTTCCTTCATTCAGTAGTTATATACCAGGTGCTGCGGAATCTAATGTAGTATCTCTCAAAATGGTTGGTAAAGAAAACCAGTCAGTGGTGGTGGAGAAGTTGGGTAAGCAATGAATTTTTTTTTTGTTTCGTCTAACAATTTACCGGATTCCGATAAGTTTTAGAAATAAGTAAACTCATTAACAGGTTTCCTTTGGAAACAGATACAGAAATTCTAAACCGCGGGAACCACGGGGATTATCTAGTTATATAGAATATAATCATGTTGACCAGAATATAAATACAAACTAACTCAAAAATTCAAACTAACTCAAAAATTTACAATACGTTTGCTTCCGGAACTCTGTAAAGCGTTCGATACTCTCTTAGATATTACCATTTCAAATTTAAGAACAAGTTGGAGTACATACTTAGCCTTGCGATGGGTTCAATATTATCAATCTTTTCTATAACAGGAAAGTAGCATAATTGTCCCGCAAACTAAATGATAGGGATGTGTTATAGATAAACATACTATTTTGTTGAGTTCCACAAGGAAGTATTTTGAGGCCTTTGTTTTGTTTCATAACCAGAGGACAAAAGATGCCTCTTTTTTAAATTATACTTTTCAGTAAACCAATCTAATTGATTTTTTATATGTTTTATATACCTACCAATAAACAATAAACCAAAAAGATTTAGAATTTTTTTTTGCATCACTTTCTATCCGACAGAAAGGCTAAAAGAGGCCATGAGTAATCCAACAACAACTCAACGTGAAATATCAACCTATAGGAGAAATAGTGGTACTCTTTGCTTTAAGACAATGCCCACGGGGAAGCACACACAAGTCTGTCAATGTGACATGAATCTTAATTGTGATGGTTTACAAGATAAATGTAAGTACAAGCACTCACTTTTAAATATTTCATAATCAATAAATCATACTTTTTACAGTTTTTGACACTTCATTCATTTCACACAAATAGAATACCTACAAGTTAGCATAGTGTACATCTCTACATTTCTTGTATCATTGCCTAATAATTAAAAACCTATTTTTTTTTTATGATTATATAAATATTCAGAAACCTGTTACACACCATTAAAACATGTCTACAGGTATTCAAACACGAATAGATACCATAAATATGGCTAAAGAAGACCAAGAAACTTCTACAACAAGCTGCAATAAATGTACACAGAAATGTGAACCTCCAAAGGGAGATAGCGCGAGTTTGATGGCTCCACCTGGTAATAATAGAATAAATATATCTATTGTACTTACACCAATAGGTACGAATAAACACAAGAAAACATAGTACTTAAGCTTCCATCTCAGATCACGTGTTTTTCCTCGTAGGCGTTAAATAAATAAAATTATTGCAAGTTTTCATAGGCAACGCTGTAGTACGAAATGGGACAAATTGTGTGGATGTCTTGTTTAAAATATTTTGATTATTTGCGCGAACACAAAATAGATGTTGTATATAAGTAGATGATTGGAGATATATGTAGTTTAACATTTTTGTTTATTTATGACCTAGTGATACCACCATCGAAAAATATGCTACAGCCGTATGAAACTACGTCGGCCAACAAACCGTTGGAATCTCATTACCCAATGAATAATATAGACAATAGAGAAGGAGCACCTACACGTACTTCTAATGGTAATATGTCTTAAAATCTATTTATATAAGAAGTAAGTAGTAACTAAACTGGAACGTCGACTGGAACGAGACTGGAGACTTTCCAGTCTAACTGCGATTCGGCTGAACTTCGATATTTTGCGTGAAGGGACTGCCATCCGACCTCTACAACCCATGGCGATATAATAAACACTCCCTCCAAGTTTTAGGTTTGTCATTCAGGAGAAATCATGTTATAATGTATATTAACTGTAATTAATATCGAATGACGATTCAACTTTCCACCTAAACCTCTCGTATCGTAGAAACCTAAAAGACGATCGTCAATGCTAAGGCTGTCTAGGCTGTCCTTCGTTGGTAATATTACATTCTGAAGAGAGGGTAGGGGACGGAAGGGGGATTAAAATATATAGCATCACGACAGAGTTAATAGGAGCGGACCAGCATTGCGTGTAGACTATAGCTTGTTGGACGTTACAAGGTTCAATAACAACATCATCAACGCAACAAATTCAAGGACAAATAAGAGCTTTAGCTTCAGGAAAGTCGAGGATGGACGGATGTGACGAAACTATAAGGGTTTCGAGACATTTACTACGGCACCCTAAAAAGGAACCCTAATAATTCTACGGAACCCTAATAACCGGTGTTTCAAGTCCGCCTCAGGTGGTTTTTGCGTCTTAAATTCCAATTTTTTTTATAAAAGTAAACAGGCTTCTAAACATTTGTAATTGGTAAAACTCTGTAACTGGTTGTGGTTTCAGCATTTCCAAGTATACACGGAAGCAAAGAAAACTGGAGAACTGACAGAAACCGATCTCCGTAAGTAAAATTCCATGCACAACGAGCTTGCACACCCAACGTATCCTTGTAGGAGGTGCACTTGCTTACGACGGAGACGGACGAGCAGACATATCACGGTAATATATCCAAAGGGGTAAAATAAAGGAGTATATTGCGCCCACTATTCGTTAGCAGCCTTTTCAGATTCCACGTACCTCAATATTGTACTCAGATGCTACGTTAAAAGGCCGTTAATCTAAAGTGTCGTATTATATCCCTTCCCGACCGTATTTGGCCAAAGCGACTGGCTACTACCTATTGAGAGCTTCGTTGGTTTGCTCTTAGGACTGACATATCCTATGTTTGTAGTGTATGTCCGAACATATTATAATGTGTGCCCTCTGGTTGTCGACAACCAGCGACTCCTCTTAAACTCCGACACTTCGTTCTGTATGGCGGTGGTGGGCCTCCAGCCACATTGGAAATGTTACGTAAATAACGGTTGTTAGGACAATAGCCGTAAAAGGAGTTTGCGTAAAAACGGCCTGAGTATCAGTTCTCTTGGGAATTTGAAACAAGAAAACTTCTTCTCGTGGCTTACTTTATTACGCGGGCATCATTAAAATGTATGTTATGTATGGATGTCATTTATTTTGTCTTATAATTTGCAGCCAAATAATATTGACCGAATCTTCAAAATACATGCAAGAGAAACTGTGCGCTCTCACCGAAGATTTAGAACATTGCAAGAAATTGTTGGCTGAAAAATATCCAATTGTCATATCAGAGGTTATAAAAACACTTTATTATTAAATAACTAGTACGGTGTCTTGCGCGGTGCTTCGCGCCGCACCACGCCATACGTTTTGGCCTATAACTTTTGACCCCTTAGGGCTAGGTCAAATTTTCGACTTTTTGGCTTGCCTCCAGATCGAGGGCTATCCATAGAGGGGTCAACCATCATTGGAGCATAAGCAGTTCTTCAGAGCTAAGGGGGGACAAAAATTACATTAACCGTTTCTATATATAGATAGATTTGTCTTGTTCAGTGCGTTATATAGATAACTACAAAACTACAGTCAGTCCCTAATACAATCGAGCTTCCTAAGTTGTCAAAATTATGGGAAAACCGTCAGTTTAAATTCAGTCAGAGTCAGGGATAAGGCTGTTTCAAATATTTCCTAATATTTATTTATTTTTCTCAAATGTATTTAAAAGGATAATGAACACATGCCAAATACGCAAGCCAATAAAACAAGTGAGGAGGTGCTGTGTGAATTCGATGCTGGGCGTCATTATAAGTTGAAACAAGGCAGGGCAGTGCACAGTATGAATGAAAATAATTCGGCGAAGTGTGTGTTCGTGCTGCATATCGGTACTGTGGTGCTGTCTGACGAGGTACATAGGAACTATCATTTTGTCCCATAGGTAGAACTAGTAAGTTCTCACTAGTTCCGTGGGTCTTGTTAATGAAAGTTTTTTTCTCATCACTTTTTTCTCATCAGTTTAAACGATCTGACAGCAGGGATGAATTTGTTTTATATTACACGACTGGCATATAATAGTTTTCTACTTCCCAATTACCAACGGGAACACATTTTCGGGATAAAAAGTAGCCTTTTTTAGGTAAGAAAGGCTACTTTGTACTTATACGATGTTATAAGAACTTCTTATAACATCAGCTATCTGTCATTGAAAGTACCCTTAAAATTGGTCTAGCTTGTCTGTGCTACATCATTTATCGGGCGTTTTCACATTGCACGATATCGTCCACAATTGCGTGGCGATAAATTTTAACGATACTTTCAATGACAGATAGCTGATGTTATAAGAAGTAGGTAAAAAAGCGATATTTACATTCTGACCTTAAAGTTACTGCTGCTACTTACGATATCGTCACGATATTATAGACGATATCGTCACGATATCGTGTGTCGTTATCGTGCAATGTGAAAACGCCAAAAAAGTCGACGGTACCGTGATCTAAGGGTAGGTATCAATTTCAGGCGGTTTTAACATGTCGTGGTAAATCTTTGGTGTTAACGTGGAAGTTCTACGACCAGGACACAACCATGACACATATGCGTGCCGGCAGAGTAGTAGTGTTCGATTTCTCTACAGAATATGATATGAAGCTTACAGATGATTTTCTCAAATACATGAAACATGTTCGTATTATTTTCCTTATTTGTTTTTATGGATGTAAAAGTTAATGAAGTTTTTCTGGTAGATGACTTTACGTCATTCTAATGGATCGCCATTTCGAGGTCTTCCGCTGCGGTCTTAGTAGCTCAGACCATATCCCATGCAAGGACGTTGATTTAACCATTTAACTGACGTTGGTTCCAACCCAACCTGAGTTCTATTGCTTTTGCTTGATATTCATGTCATAATATAAAAATAAATCGCTGAATGTGAATTTTGTTGTGATCGTTACTATTACAAGGTTCTTATAGAGGAAAAAAAAGTTTAGCGGAACATTAGAAAAATTATGCGGTACCTACGAAGTTCGCCGAGACAGCTAGTATTATATATAGTAGTATATTTAAGAGTATTTTATGTTTATCTTGTTTCGTGATCATAAGAAAGTTTGCTTTACTTAAACTTTACATTGATTTAAACAAAATCCATTAATTTTTAACTTAACTTAATTTTGTACAGGACGAATTAGAAATATTGATATGTGATTTGCAACATCCATATAAGCCGATAGCAAGTTGCTCTTTGCCTCTTCGTGACCCTTTGTTGAATACAAACCAACGAGCCGATATGTCACTCGCTTTGGTAATAACAACACTCTTCTTTTTAAATGTCCGTTTTAACATCCATTCCCGGGTAAGTCTCCGTAAGGATGACCCCAGGGCACTGCCGGCGGAATTTGGCCTCGTATGCGGCCTCTGTCAAAGTGGGTCAGGTATTACCCCGCATCTTTGAGCGTCTGGTTCGATCTCGCGTCTGTGAGTGAGAGCGTGCATGGGTGGATTTGACGAGAACTAATAAGTTACTACGGGTCCTGGTCCAGGTGCATTGGGGTACTACCAATTTTTAGGGATTAGTGATTTTTTTGTAAAGTTGGATTTACACACAGACACCTCAATTTTGGTTTCTACTACTATTACTACTGCTAGTACTACTATGTGTATCTATGTTTTTTTTGTATAGGTAGCAGGACCGGAAACTTTTTTCGCTCGCCAAACGGACAATGCAGTTTCAGATAGTCTTGACGCTGGTGACGAGATGGGAGTACTTGACTTATGGTGCATGCTTCGTGCTGAAGGACAACATTTACCTATTATTAATAATGCTATAGCACAGGTATAAGGATCACACCAAGGTCTTACCGATTCAAGCGAACCTTACATGCAGTACCCCTGCCAATAATAGGATGAGACACTGGCAATCATTTAAAACTTTCGGTTATTACGTGGGACCGTGGGGGAGTGAAAAATGGGCCTAAAACAAACATCTGCCTACCCTTTCGGGGTAACAGGCGTGATTGCATTTAAGGGAACTCAGCTCAGAGCGGCCATAGAAGGCAAAGCGGCCACCATTTTTTTTCGGTTATTTGAAATGAAAGCGCGACTTTGCCATTCTGCACGCATAACAAACCTCCCACCCCGCGCCGGTCAGTCATTCGGTAGCGGAGGGAGCAAACGCGTGGCTCCAGTGACGAAGGATACGTTTTCGCGTTTTGTTAAAATATCTCAAGGTGAGTTTTACCTGTTTTGGTCAAACCTCTTTAATTTTAAATGCTGTCATTAGCCGTGTATTGTTACTTGTTTATTTGGCTTTATTTATTGTGAATAGTTAATTTTTATAACAAAATGGACGATAAAGGCAAAGCGGCCAGGTGACCGCTTTGCCCTTATTAAAGTATTACGGTTTGATAGATAAATGCTATAAAATGATATAGCATTTATCTATCTATCTATGTTTAGATGGTCAACAATTACAAAAGAAAATCTACCCAGGCGTCTTGGGATGAAGCTACGATGGCCCGAGCAATTAAAGATATACATGAAATTTATCGCGCTCAGTCAAATTTATCGCAGCAAAATACTGTATCCCTCGTACAGCTCTCAGACGACACTTGCAAACAGGATCTGCCATAAAAAAAACTTGGCAGATTTACTAGTGTTTACTGCAGAGCAAGAAGAAGAACTCCTAAAGTACATTAGTTAGTACAAAGTTCCTATTAGTTTTATAGAAGTTTTCAATCTAAATATAACACTAAAGTTGATTAAACTATTTTTAAGACTGATTTTATGAATAAAACAGGTGATTATTTTATTGTAAACATGTTTGATAATAATAAATAATGTTTTGATTTTTTAATTGGAGTTTTTATTTGGTCTAAAACGAATATATTACACCAAAAAAGTAGTATTATTTTGGTGACCACTCTGCCCTTACCACCATGGCCGCTTTTGGCGACCAATCGGGCAAAGCGGTTTTTTGACAAGTATTTGTTTTCTACAAACCTTAGCCTATATTGAAATTTACGTGAAATTTTAATCGCAAATTACAAAAATTTAATAAATTCTCCACCTATTTTTATTACAGTATAAAATAATTTTGGCAAATGTATCGATTTAATAGGTTTTTCTTTAACTTAAAGTTAAAGTGGCCGCTTTGAGCTGACCTCCCCTACTCTTTCATTGAAAGATAGTTTGAAATCGATTTCGGGTGCATAGGGGTCATCAACTAAGATATCCCGAGATCCAAACAATCCTCACCTGACTTCCATCGCAGAAGATCTGTACTTCAATTATTCACGTAAGAGGAACGCTGGGCGGGAGTGTTTGTGCATCGGGTACTCTCGCTTTTACTCGCTGTTACCACCATATATATATCGATAAATCGACTACTGCGCAGCATGAAGGTCAGCCTTCTTTTTATCTGACGTGACCTGTACCCTAGATGCTATATCTCGGCTGCATGTTAGCATTTAGGATGCCGTGGGTCTGGGAGAGGTGATGTTGGCAGACTCGCTGAAAATAGCGAACGCCAACAACACCTTCCCCTGGCAAACCCGATTACACATGCCTAATTATTTAACTAATAATTTTAGACCTTGCCAGTAAGCTTACATCCAGCTCCAGATACAACTGATAAACGCAGTCAAGTAGAAAACACAGATCACCAACAAGCCGCAGCGACTGATTGGACGCAGGTAGGAAGAGTCTATATCTTCAGTCAACTGCTGCTGTGGGCCCTTAGCCCACGCACGCAACGTGCGTACCCGAGGCGCCCCGCAATAGACGATGGGGCGACCAGTTAAAAAAAAATTATAAGGAAAAGGAAACCATCTATTGCGAATCTTTCAAATTATGTCAGTCAACATTAACTGCTGTTGTTAGGTACTGGGGTTGACGGGTTGATGGCATGTGGGGTACTCGTATCTTCCCCTTCTTAATTGACATTCTACGATTGTGTCTAATAGTTATAGTTATTCATGTTATAGGGCTATGACTGTCATAGCTTACGACGTTCGGGCAGCAGTGTGCTCCGGCTACCCTCGAAGGACCATAGTGCAGAGAGTTCCATTGATAATAGCCAATACTCGCAGGCTAGAACTGATGTAAAGCATATTTTTTTATTACTTACTAGTACGGTGTCTTGCGCGGTGCTTCGCGCCGCACCACGCCATAGGCTTTGGTCTATAACTTTTGACCCCTTAGGGCTAGGTCAAATTTTCGATTTTTTGGCTTTACATTCCCCATTTGTATATATAGACTAGGTAGGTCTGAAATTGGAACAAATCCAGCCTAAGACATTCGTTTTTGTAATTTAAATCATGAAATAGACAAGTCTCTTTAATTAGGGTATTGTAGAAATTAGGATTCTACGCATAGCTTCTGGGTGGCTTCCACTAATTATTTATATTTCCTGGGCCCAATGACTCACGTTTTTTTTTACAATAATATACATTTATTTCTTATTTGCACTATTCTTAATTCAAACTTATTAAAATTTATTTTCTACTTTTTAGTTGGATTCTCTATAAAAGCGTGTTTTATAGATTTTTTAACTATTATTTATTTTTAATTTTATTGATATTGTTTTTTTTTTCAATCGAATTATTGCATTATCATCGGTCTTTGACAGGTGTGCAAAGTTTGAATTAAATCTGATCGTTCAAAGTAAGGCAAAATCGAACCCAAAAGAGTCGGTTACAAACAAGCAAACATACAAACATACAAGTGAAACTAATAAAAGCGTTTTTTTTTTTTTTTTTTTTTTTTTATATTTGGTTCGCCAAATTGACGCCGCCCGCCTGGTGGTAAGTCGTGACGACGTCTAGCGATTGTGGGCCACTCTCACAGCACACATTACTATTGAGAGTGGCCCTCAACTTGACGACCTACTGATGTGCCTCTTCACGCTCCGCTTAAAGAACCCAGGATTATATGTGGGAGGAAACACGTGCACAGTCAGGGCGTTCCAGGCCACTATCGTTCGGCAGAGAAACGAACGTTTAAAACGTTCGGTTCTCGCGAACATGCTATCCACTGTGTGGGGGTGGCATCTCTGCCCGGCACGAGTCGTTCGGGATCGGAAGGAAGAGGGTGGGATCAGATTGAAGAGCTCTTCAGAACACTCGCCGTGGTAAATATGGTAGAATGCGGCCAAGGAAGCTATTGTTCGGCGCTGAACTAGCGGCTCAAGGCTTCCCGTTACCTCCGGACAATCTATAATACGGATAGCCCGTCGCTGCATAGCGTCGAGAGCGTCCAGCAGATACTTCGCGGAGCCGTCCCAGAGGTGAGAGCAGTATTCGACGCAGGGTCTAATCTGCGTCTTGTACAGCAGACACCTCTGGTCCGGTGTAAAGAATCTCTTTACCTTATTCAGTATTCCTAGTTTCCGCGAAGCTAGCCCTATACATCTTTCGATGTAGTTTTTATTATTGAGCTCTCGACGAACGTCTATGCCAAGGATATCAAGGTTGTCCTTCATTGGTAATAATGCATTCTGAAGAGAGGGTAGGGGAAGGAAAGGGGATTTCTTCGCAGTAAATGCACACGCCTGTGTTTTGCGGGCATTGAACTCGACCAGGTTCTCGGTACCCCATTGAGAGATACTGTCGAGGTTACGGTCGAGATCAGCCACGAGTCGTCGTCTCTCCTCCTCAATCTCAGATCGCCCCGCCGTCGGACGAACCGAGTAACTCCCGTGCAGTGTGCTGTCATCTGCATAGCAATGAATGTTCCCGAGGGATAGCATATCATTGATATGCAGAAGAAAGAGAGTTGGTGATAGTACGGACCCCTGCGGTACCCCGGCATTCACTTGCAAGAAGCGAGAAGCCTGGCCATCGCAGAGGACCCGCACTCGGCGCTCGTTTAAAAAACTGGCAATCCAGCTGCACAGTTGAGGAGGTAGACCATATGCCGGAAGCTTGGAAAGGAGCGAAGCATGCCAGACCCTATCGAAGGCTTTGGCGATGTCCAGGCTAATAGCCAAGGACTCGCCGTGCCTTTCCATAGCCCCACCCCAGACATGCGTTACGAATGCCAGAAGATCACCCGTTGATCGCTTTGGCCTGAAGCCGTATTGTCGATCATTGATTAGCGAGTGATCCTCTAGGAATTGCATGAGCTGCTTATTTATAAGGAGCTCAAGCACCTTGCAAATGACTGAGGTGACAGCTATGGGTCGATAGTTGCCTGGATCGGACCGATCCCCTTTCTTGGGGATCGGTTGTACGTTAGCCTCCTTCCAGACCTCCGGCACGAGCCCTGAAGAGTATGACAGGCGGTACAGACGCGTTAATACTGGAGACAACTCAGCTGCACATTTTCGTAGCACCACCGCCGGAATGCCGTCAGGGCCACTGGCTTTCCGCGTGTCGAGTGACCGCAGTACTGCCCGTACATCACATTGCCTGATAACAATATCAGGCATTGTGTGGCCACAGTTGGCGATGGCGGGGGGCTGCAGGCCACGGTCGTCGACCCGGGAATTAGCCGCAAAGAGGTTTGCGAGCATATCCGCTTTCTCTTGGGCTTTGTGAGCCAGTGTTCCATCTGGGTAACGCAGTGGTGGCAGCGAGGGCTGACAAAAGTTAGATTGCACGGCTTTGGCCAGTTGCCAGAATCCACGGCTGCCCGTGGGATGGGAAGTGAGCTCCTGACCAAGCCGCGCGACGCGCTGGGCATCCGCTCTCTTAAAGGCCCTCTTACTCGACTTTGTGGCCAGGTTGTACGCTGCTTTGAGGTGGCCCACGTTTGGGTCGCGCACAGCCCGGGCCCTGATCCAGGCGCGATATGCCGACTGTTTTTGTCGAACAGCTTTGGCACAATCTCGCCCGAACCAGGGACGGGCTCTGCGGATACTGGCGACATCAGTGAAAGGGATGTAATAATCCATCCCTAAACTGATCTCGCCAGCAATAGCAAAACTTAAAAAAAGCGTAGTAAAAAGCAATTTCTTTTTAATCTTCTGTGTCTGATTTTATCCTCTATCCATTGCATTGTGTCCATTTCCTTGTACCAATAGTTTCTCTTTGAACTGTATGTAATAGGGAAAGAGCATCCGCACTGGAGATACATATGCAATGAAGAGTCGAGGTAGTTGCAGTTTCCTGACGTCAAACTCTGCGCCACTCGATCATACACAGGTTCTTCCATATGATTCTCTAACTCGTACCGCCTCAGCAGTACCATCTACCAGGTCTAATAATGTTTTAAAACTATTTCAAGGGACCTATTGAAATATACACACAAATTTCATCCAAATCGGACCAGCCTGGTGGAGATAGGTGACTAAAACACTTAAGTACAGGTAAATTTGTTTCTTTGGAACCGATTCAGAATCTTCTTTTGAATCAATTTCTTCTGCGATACTATACTAAGAGTTTATCGGGAACATTACTTTGACTGCTTTGGTATTGTGTGCATCGGCTTTCGACGCCGGAGTCTCGGGTTCGATTCCCGAGGCGAATCAAATATTTGTGTGATCTACAACTCTACAACACGACACAATTTTAATTTCATACTGCCAGTCTATAGATTGGAGGTCTGGATAGAACAGTAAATTATAGTGTCTGCACATAATTACACCGTAACAAGACCCATATGTAACCGCCCAGACACTGTGTCGAAAGACCGTTAATCTACACTGCATCAATTGGGAATATTATGTACATACACAACAGTCGCAAACTGTGCCGTAGGTATACAGCCAATCACTCTCCACGGACCCAAAGCCTACCAAAAACAAATTAGCTATACGAGGCCCGAATGTCAAGTAGATAAATGCCCCCATTTCTTAGTATAGGATGGTGCATCTGTCTAGGTATAGTAAGTTCTTTTATCGATGCCGTAACTATTCCTGCAAAATATCAAAGGTAAAATTAATAATTTTAATATAAACCTATAATATTCTAGATGTCACCCATAAAAGTTGGTAAGAAGTTGGTTCCGAGGTTGAAGAAAGACAATCAAGATCAGCCAAGAACAACTAACACAGCTGTTCAGTATGATGTATGTATGGTTCTCCGTTTTGTGAACTTAATACAATAGTTCTAAGATCCCTATGAACATCTCCACGGCCAAAATTACCTTCACATGCACGCGGTGTAGGTGCACACACAATTGCAAAGCTCCGCTTACGCCTCGCGACCTGTGTCTAATTAGGGGCATAAGGCTCTTGCTAAATCTTGAGCTCGAAAACTTAAATAGGATCTCCTCCTGTTACTTGGAACTAACAACATTACTGGCGTTGTTTTTATTACCTCTGCCTACCCCTTCATAGTGTGATGTCCATACTAACATTACAAAGAGGAAAAATTTGATTGATTGCATTGATTAGGCTCCGAAACTGGTTTTGATGAGATTTGGGACGGAGATAGTTTGAGACCTTCGGGAGAAATTAGGCTAGAATTTTATGACTTAAATTCACGTTGAAATATAATAATTTGTACTTTATACTAAGTGCTTTTCCTGATACAAGTAAAAATAGGCTTTCGCGTACTAAGTTTTGTTGTTGGACCTAATAAATAAATGTAATTAATAATTTCAGGATGACTTATCAAAAGTGGTTTTAGATGAAGTGGTAAGATTTCCATTTTGAATGATTTAAAGTTACTAACTACCTACTTACAGTGAGCAGTGTGGGCAGCCTTCAATTTTTTTTATTCTGCTCCTACATTCTTTGCCGATCGCCTCTGGTTAGAACTAGGAAGAATTTCCAGTAGAACGACTTAATTTTTTATATTCATTGTGATTTTAAAAGTTTAAAAAAAATATGCCCGGCTGGCGATAATATACGTTTCGACCAGGTTATACCGACCGTGGTTAGCCTGTGACTATTTTACAAAATCTGCTGCAGACAGCCTAGATAAAGGTAATGGGTAAAGGTAATGGGTAAAAAGGATTACCTAGACATTTCTAGATAAAGGTAATGGGTACCTACCTAATAGGGTGTAATTATTCGGCAACATTCAATTTTTGTGATAGAGATGAACCACATGCTGCCATAATTTTGTAATCTTGCAGGTTGCCAATATTAAGACATGGGATGATATGAAACGAGTAATGAAAGTAAGTACAAACTTCTAATTGTGAAAAAGTTGGTGTGGCGCCTCTCCCACTTTTTCCCTATATAAAAATTAAGTTGACTGTTTGTTAATTTCGCTAGAACTCTACAATCATGCCCGACTCGTGGTACAACTGTGATGTTCAACTGGTTGTACTACGGAGAAGTAAAGTTACCCATGGTTCAATTTTTTTTTTTGGTATTATGATTATGACCCGTGGTACAACGGTGGAATTATGTCCAACTGGTTGGACCACTAGTTCCGCGACCAAGGCCGCGGCCGCTCTAACGTCCGTTGCCGGGTTGGACCACTGGGATAAGATGATCGTGTAAAACAAATGAACGTGTACAAAACAAATGACTATCGTTAAGTGATCTGACAACGATTGTGATTGTAAAAAATGGGTGCAAGCGATTGGTGCAATAAAGATGTTAATGAAGTGAAATAATAAACATTTATTTATTAAAAATATTTTTATAGGCATGAGCCTAACGCAATTTGTCGATTGCATGCCCAATAGTTATGTGTCCATCCAATAACTGCAATTAATCATCAATAGACAATTAATCAAAAAAGGTAGTAATTGCATTGCACTTCAGCATTGATAGATAACCTTTTCCTGTTTATTACCAGTAGTTGTTCCATAGATACATTCAATTCCCAGTAGTACTACTAGTTGGACCAAGGAAAGAACAACTCACTCGAGTTGAACCATTGGTAAAGATATTTCCCCATAGAACAACCAGTTGAACCATGGGTAACTTTACTTCTCCGTAGTACAACCAGTTGAACATCACAGTTGTACCACGGGTCGGGAGGGTCTACAATGGCTGGTCCGATTTAGCAAATATTAGTCTTGAGATAAGTATTTGTGAAAGTTCAAGGAAAGTTTTCTTTTCAATTCTTCTTTGTCTGTCTGCATATAGGGAAGCCCCAATCTCCGAAGCTGCTGAACGCACTGACTTGATTGTGAATATTGTTTTTATTATTGTAGAGAGCTAGCCTGCAGTCAGATTCGAGAGTAATGGATACTGAGGTAGTAAGTATATATCAAGCTTTACAAGGAACAAACATGAAGTAGGTACCTATCTATTTGCATTTCCAAATGAACAGCTTGTCACTAAATGCACAATGAAAGATTATACGGTGCTCACAAAAAAATAACATTTTCTAAACTTGTACGTGAGTCTGTATGGCTTATTTGTATCCCTGTAAATATGAGAAAACTATTTTACTCGGGTGAAACTGAGGGGAATAGTACGGGACACTAAGCAGTTAACACCCTTAAAAGTTAATATACTTATCTAGTGGAAAGGTTTTGTCCAATATTGTACTATATAGTACTTGGGTACGATATCAAGTACTAGAATCAAAGAATCAATTTCATTTATTCAGTTTAGGCACATAAAGAGCACATATGAATGTCAAAATTTTACAATTTTGTCAAGTAATATTATAAAAATACTAAATTAAGTGTGTCCCTTCGTCCAGCATACTCACCATGGAATCCTGATATTTCATGAATGCCAAAAAATTGTGCTGAAATAGTGCTAATTAGTGCCCAAAGGAAAAAAATAGTGCTCTTATACTTAAGAAATTACAGCCATAGTTCGATGAGTATGCTGGACGAAGGTAAGCATACTCACCTCCGTTTGTGGAATCTGTGTACGCTTCAATCACAATTCATACTTAAAAAAATTGTGCCCAAATAGTGCCAAATGGTGCCCAAAAAGAAAAAACGGTGCTCTAATAACTCTGGAGTTATAGGCTTCGTTAAGTGAGTATGCTGGGCGTAGGTTCTACGCCCAGCATACTCACTTCACTACGCGAATACCGAACGAGCTATAGGTACAATTTACGGCTTAAAAAAGTGTGCTTGAAATAGTGCCCAATATCAGTCCAATTTTCGCTTGACTTTTGACCTAGAAAACCATTAAATTTAATTGTAAACTTTTACATAACATAAGATTTAGTACAGTCGAGTTCAAAACTTTCTAATAACTTAATTTTTTAACCCCCGACGCAAAAACGACGGAAATTTGAAGTGTCTGTGTTTATGTTTATTTATTTATTTATATAAATCTTACAAGAAAAACACATACATATGAATTGCAATAATACGATGCAACAAAAACTCCTTCGAGTATTACCGTGCATTCGGGTCGTCAATCTTATTAATTCTAATGTAGAAATTCTAAGCACAAATTTTTACGTTAAGCACCTAATGAATATTATTATGGGAGGTAGAAAAATATAAAGTTGGCCCATATCGGTGACTAGTGAGTCGAAACCACACTGGACGCAACCGCCGCCGCCACCTCGAGCAACAGCCACACATAGATGTAGGTACCATAGTACAGCGCATAGCTGTGACTATACAGGATGCTCCATCACTAAAAAGTCACATTTAGTAATTATTTATTTTAATTTGCAAGAAAATATTTTTTGAGATTTCGTTGTAAATTTTTGTTGGTGATTCTATCTTTGAGGGACAGGAAGTTAGTTTATTAAATGGGGTACATACTATATATTTAAGTGTTCTTTTCCCGTACAGGTTCGTATAGCGAGGTAGTGAAAGTTTCTTATTAGTGACACAACGGGTTACATGATAAGTGTCCTCCGTTGATTTAGGGTTTTTTAATTTCTCATTGAAATACTCTTCGTTAAGTATGTTCAATTTCACTTTCTCATGTATCGGTATTATGTTGCAGAACTGGAAGAGTTGATGATAGTAATTTGTGTAATTCTTTTTTATATTTTCAGGAACAATTTCTTTTAGGATTCTTAATTGAAGTACGTATATTTGGTCAAGGTGGCTTTTAAATGTCCTTCCGTAGCTTGATATCAATCATTCACCGAGGCTTTTCCCAACTCAGTTGGGGTCGGCTTTCCAGTCTAACTAGGATTTGGCTGTACTGATATTTTCTGTGAAGCGACTGTCATCTGACCTTCACAACCCATGGGCGATATCGAAGTTCTGTAGTTAGACTGGTGTTCAATGACCGACGTGTTCAATAAGGTCAGTTACAGGGTGTATTTGAATTTTTTAGATTATTCTTATGTAAACATTCGTGACGGTGTGCTATAAGATTGGGAGTAAAAGGTTTTCTGTTTTGGCTGGAGCTAATATACATAACCCTAGTCTTTTGTGCATTCAAAACCAGCCCAGCATCATGTGACCATGTTAAGAGTCTCTCAAAGTCCCCTTGAAGACGATTTTTGGCCTCGATAACACTAGTCCCGGCGGACACTATGCAAGTATCGTCTGCACATTGGAACATGTGTGTGTCTGTGGCATCGTAGCTCCCGATGTTGATGTGTGATGTTTTTTTTTGTAAGGTGAATTAGTCGGGATGTGGGGTATGGTTTTAACATGTTATTTTTTTAAGTTCTTTTAAGGACTACCTCGGTGGCACAATGGTACTATGTACGGACTGCCACGCTCGAGGTCTCGGGTTCGATTCCCGAATCTGGTGGATAATGTATAATTCTGTTTAGAATTTTACCCAGATAATTATCCCAGAGTCTGGAACTTGTGCCCGGTAAATGGCAATAGGGTCGCCCCCTATTACATGGGACCTAACATAGCTGGCGAGATGTGGGTGTGTTTGCAAACCTCTGCCTACCCCTTCGGGGAAAAAGACATGATGTATGTTTTTTAATGTATGTTGTTTAATGTTTGTTTTTTAAGTTACGCAAAACTTATAGTGTGACCTACGTATTTCCTTTTTACAAATTTTCAAGATCTCAAATAGATCTATATATATATATATATATAATAGATTAGCTGCAATAGACTATTAGTGCCCAGACATTTATTTTGGGAAATATTTCACCCTACAAGCAATGAAGTAATACGAGTAGATTTGATTTACTCTTACAATTTCATTTGTTTATAAAAAAAAACAAAATTTAATCGACAGTTTTTGATATGTGAGAAAATACCACAATTATTCCCAATCAAATAACCGCCCACAATAAGATTTTTTAATATGTTTATCTTAAAACATGTGTCAACGAGTGTACCTCATTTAACGTTAGTATGTAGAAGTTTACAATTAAATTTAATGGTGTTCTAGGTCAAAAGTCAAGCGAAAATTGAACTGATATTGGGCACTATTTCAAGCACAATTTTTTAAGCCGTATATTATTGTATATATAGCTCGTTCGGTATTCGCGTAGTGAAGTGAGTATGCTGGGCGTAGAACCTACGCCCAGCATACTCACTTAACGAAGCCTATAACTCCGGAGTTATTAGAGCACCGTTTTTTCTGTTTGGGCACCATTTGGCACTATTTGGGCACAATTTTTTTAAGTATGAATTATGGTTGAAGCGTACACAGATTCCACAAACGGAGGTGAGTATGCTGGGCGAAATCTTCGTCCAGCACACTCATCGAACTATGGCTGTAATTTCTTAAGTATAAGAGCACTATTTTTTTCCTTTGGGCACTAATTAGCACTATTTCAGCACAATTTTTTGGCATTCATGAAATATCAGGATTCCATGGTGAGTATGCTGAACGAAGGGACACAATTAAGTAAGTACATAAATAACCATTAGAAAATGATTCTTTCGCTGGTTCGGTAAGTTGGTTCTCCTGAGAAGATACCAGCAAGAAACTCAGGTAGATTATCAATTTTCTTTTTTAATATTGTTTTGTTTACATTGTTACAATTAGTTTATATTGTATTATACGAGTGGCCAACAACAGAAGATTAGGGTGACCATGCATTTTTATCATTAAGATATTCGTCTACATTATAGTAGCCTTTCTTCATCAAACTACTATTTTAAACTTATTAAGAGGCATGTCAACCAAATCCTGAGGAATTTTATTATACATTTTTATACATTTGCCTACAAACGATTCGCCAACTTTATGAAGTCAATTTTTTGTCATTGCCAGTTTATTTTTATTTCTTGTATTAAAATTATGGTTATCGGAATTTTTTTGAAGAGATCTATGTTCTTCCGTATATATAAGATGTTGTCGTAAACATATTGAGAAGGAACTGTTAAAATATTAATTTCTTTAAATAGTTCTATCAGCGAGTCACGGGGTCTGAGTCTATAGATTGCTCGTATAGCTCGTTTCTGTAATATGAATATTGTCTCAATATCGGCAGCTGAGCCCCACAGCAGCAGACCATATGACATAACGCTATGAAAGTAGCTAAAATAAACTAATCGTGCCGTTTTTTCGTCAGTCAGTGACCTTATCTTTCTAACCGCACAGGCAGCTGAGCTAAGTCTTCCTGCCAAGGACGTGATATGAGAACCCCATTGTAGTTTACTATCTAGAATTATCCCAAGAAAAACTGTGGTATTGACTATTTGAACTAATTCATTATTCATAGTAATATGAGTGGAGCCACCTGTCTAACATTGGGCATAGTAAATTTTACACATTTTGTTTTCTTCGCATTGAGCAGCAAGTTGCTACTTGTGAACCAATGCAATATTTCTTTTTGTCTATCACTTTTAAAAATTAATGATGTGTCATCAGCAAATAATACTACTTCACAAAGATTTTTAGTGAAATAAGGAAGATCGTTTACGTATATTAAGAATAAAAGGGGTCCTAATATCGAGCCCTGGGGTACTCCCATGACATACTATACTAGGTATGGTACTGAGCACGGTAGTGCGGGTACTTCTTAGGCGTGGGTATCGGTTGTCGGGGCAGCCTTATACGGGCATCCGTTGAGTGAACACGTCTACCGCATAGTGATGGTGACAGTGATATATTGTAGCATAATAGACACAGACAGACAGACACATATCATGCCCATATCCCCAAAGGGTTAGGCAGAGTTGCATTACACACCCACAATTTGCCAGTATTTTTGGTCCCACGTAATAGAGGGCAAGCCTATTGCCGTCACCGGGCACACATATAATGGGTTATATCTAAAACGGCCAAATGAATTTAATAAAAATTAGCAGCTAATTCGTAATTTTGAAAAAAAATTGATACCCGTTGCTTTGCGATGAAATTTTGATGAAAAGCAACAAAATCTTACGTCCCACCCGCTATGGCACAGCCAATTAAAGTCCTGGGCGTCTCGGACTTGATAATGTAATCGGATAAAAGGATGCTACAAATATCATGTAGCAAGTAATTTTACCGACGCCGTAAGTAGATTGTTGTTGGCATATTGATATGATTGCAAGTTTTGAGGTTTTTGGCCTATTAGCGGTCAGTTGATAGAACGTTCCTTTAGGAAAGGTAACAGTCGGTTGCTCATTTCCGGCCCAAGACTATCTTTTTTGCGATATTCTACATTTTTGTTAAGTTTCACCAAGTGCCATCAATCAGATAAAATTATCAAAATCTAAATATTTGTAAATATTGGATAGAATCAGGCGTTACCTGGCGAAAGTCCATGACAAAGCAATGGTAAGTATGATGTTACCATTGCTGTACTTACCATTGCTTTCTAAATATTTGTATTATTAACGAAAAGAACCTACATTAATATGACTTATATTTTCTTTTTTTAACTAGCTCTTACCAAGTCACAAGACTTCGGATCAACTGCGGAAAAGTACGTATAAAATATATACATACTTAGTAATTAGTTTGGTATTATGTATAAAGTTATCCCGACGAACTTTGTATCGCCTCAAATAAAAAAATAGAATATTTTAATATTTCATGCAAATGTATGTGAATTGAAAAACGCGACGGACGGACATACAGACAAATTGTCGTATTAAATATATAGATAATTATACTTAGACTGAGCGACCGACTGTACACGGGAATGACGTAAAGTTAGCACGTTATCCGGTTATCATAGGTTGCGTTTGATTTTTATTATTTCGAAGTGATCACTATTGCCTAGACTCCGATTCTTTGATGGCCTTCATTACCCTAGTATTACAGTGGCCCTCCATCGCTAGAAGTCACCGCAGCTTTTATTTAAGCTTGCTATGCCTACTAATCTATCTATATTTATATATAATACGCCAGTGAAGCCGCTTCTCCTCCTAAACTAAGAGGCGCACAGTCAAGTGTGGCACACCGTTGGAAATATCGTGGTCTCAAGTGGTGCGATAAGATTTGACAAAAAGTAAAAAAAAAAAATTATTACTTGCGCATTTTGCGCTAAGGGTTGCTAGTATTATAAAATGACACAACAAGCGACTTCAAATGACCGAAATGGGACCAATAGTCCGGTCAATTTAGACATTCGAAGGTGCATAAAGTCCCAGCAAGCTGAAAATCAATAAAATTGTTCAGAACATAATTATAAATAAAATTTAAAAGTTCCCCATCATTCCCATGTATGGAAAAATTTTTATTCGAGGTCAAAGGTCAAAAAAAATAGTTTTTCACAATTTTCAGCAAAACGGTAAGTATTATCATAAAAGTACCCTAGACAAAAATTGTAAATCTTAAAATTATCTATAAAAATGTATCAATACTTTTTTCCTACGAGCCACCGTTTCTGAGATATCTACATATATAAATGGGAAATGTAACTTTTGTCCCCCCCCCCTTAGCTCTACAGCTGAGGGACATTCTCCATATCTATTTGGCCTATAACTTTGGACCCCTTAGGGCTAGGTCAAATTTTCTATACTTGGCTTGCCTCCAGATCGAGGGCTATCCGTAGAGGGGTCAACCATCATTGTAGCATAAGCAGTTCTCGAGAACTAAGGAGGGACAAAAATTACATTTCCCATTTGTATATATTATAGATATCTCAGAAATGGTGGCTCGTAGGAAAAAAAGTACTGATACATTTTTATAGATAATTTTAAGATCTACAATTTTTGCCTAGGGTACTTTTATGATAAAACTTACCGTTTTGCTGAAAATTGCGAAAAAGTCATTTATTGGACCTTTGACCTCGAATAAAAATTTTTCCACACACGGGAATGATGGGGAACTTTTAAATTTTTATTTATAATTTTGTTTTGAACAATTTTACTGATTTTCAGCTTGCTGGGACTTTATGCACCTTCACTCTCATTTTTTGGTCTAAATTGACCGGACTAAAATAATTATCGGAATCCGGGACCAAATTGAAATGGGATTACTTCGAAAGTAGAAGTTTTCATTTTAAAATTTTAAAATCGGCTCACTCAGTCCAGAGATATGAGGTAAAAAACATATAGTTGAATTGAGAGCCTCCTCCTTTTTTGGTAGTCGGTTGAAAAGGGAAAGATGTGATTGATTGTTACTTTGTGTTGAATAGGTTCCGAAATTACTGGACCAATTTGAAGAATTCCTTCACCTGTATAAAGCTACATAGTTAGGTAGTAACAAAGGCTATTTTTTTTAATCCCCCGGCCCAAGGCCGCGGCCGCTCTAACGTCTGTTGCCGGGCGTCTCTGGTTCACACGCAGAAGGTATTTCCAGTGGTTTATTACAATGTAATATTGTGATGTTAGACATTCTTGAAAAAAAACCAACTTGTACACCATTCCACAAATATTTATATTTTCTAAAAACCCTGACCGGTTTCGCCTTATGGCATTATCAGAGGTGTTCACTCCTACTCAATCTACACACATAATTCACTTTTGTAACACATTTTCTAGTAACGACTACCTCGGTGGCACAATGGTACTATGTACGGACTGCCACACTCGAGGTCTCGGGTTCGATTCCCGGGTCTGGTGGATAATGTATAATTCTCTTTAGAATTTTACCCAGATAATTATCCCAGAGTCTGGAACTTGAGCCCGGTAAATGGCAATAGGCTCGCCCCCTATTTCATGGGACCTAACATAGCTGGCGAGATGTGGGTGTGTTTGCACACCTCTACTACCTACCCCTTCGGGGAAAAAGGCGTGATGCTATGTTATGTATATATGTTATGTTTCTAGTAATATTATTTAATTTTACTTTTAGAACACATTTCGCTAATATTACGAGTATGACTATATAGATACATAGATCATTATATCATAAGAAAGATACGAGTATATCATAAGAATCTAGATAGACTAAATAATCATCACCATAATAAATAACACCTCTGATGATGCCATAAGGCGAAATCGGTCAGGGTTTATAGAAAATATTTGTGGAATGGTGTAAGTACAAGTGAGTTTTTTTTTTCAAAAATGTATTACTATAAATTCCACCAAGTGCCGACAATCGAAAGCATAAATTATATATACCTAATGTTAGATTTATTACAATCTAACATCACAAAAATGTTGTAAAAAAACACGTTACTATTTGGACGAATTCGCGAGAGTCCACTAGTAAGTATAAGAAAACTGTGAAATGTTGGCTGATTATTATAATATTAGTGAAGATTTTGATGTTTAATTTTTGTAGACAGTAGGGTTTTGCCAAGTCAAGAAACGACTCTCATACTTCCATCGATATCGAGCAAAAGAAGCGACGTTATGGATATAAATAGAAAATATGATAATATTACCAAATTATATTCCAACATGATAGTGCAAAAAGATGAAGGTAAAATATCTATTATCTATGCTAATACTAATATATATAATAGGTATAAAGAGGAAATATTTGTTTGTTTGTTTGTATATAATACGCTCAGAACGTATGTACCTATTTAAAAACTCTTTCACCCTTATAAAGTTACATTATCGACTAAGTATTACAACATTACGGGTGCAGCTGTGAACAATATTGGAAAAACGAGGATTATGTAATACACGTTGATAGTATTACCGTTTACAACCGAAAGGGTTCGCTCTCGGAATAATATTTGGATCCCTTTGTCATAATCGAAATTGCTGTACTGGTAAAAAAAAATTGATCATTTCTGTTAACCTTCTCTCTCGATCGAGTTAAACATTAGTATCGGTACGATATTTCATTGACAAAGCCGGCGCGCGACGCGAGGCGCCCCTCGCACAACATGCCTACTCAAACATTCGTCGGGCGCTTCTTCAAGTCTCGCGCAAATCAGTTAGAGAGCAATGACCCCGCGCAGCCAATATCACTAACTGTGAAAATTTCAACTTTCTAACTATCACTGTTCATGAGATACAGCGCGAACTGACAGAATTTTCACCCTTCTATATATCACCAACTCCTATTTTTTAATAGTCCCTATTTCGACGGTGCTTATGAAAATAAATATATGCGTTACGAAGTTCGCCGGGCCCGCTGGTATACATATAATCAGTCAATTTCATCCTCAGACACTCAATGGTATAAAATGGGTAGATATCGTTGAATTGGTTACTTAAAAAACGAGTATTTTTAGGTCCCACAATGATTGATGTAAATAAGCATGTGACAATAAACGCAAATCATAAGAAAGTTCCAGCAATACAGGAAGAAGAACCTGTAAAGGTTAGTTTAATTATTGATATTCTTACTCCTTAATCATCAGCAGCTATCCTGAGAACTATAGCAATGTTCTCGATGATCTATGCTACAGAAGTTACCCGTGAAGATCATCTTTTGTGAGATTTATTAATGATTTCCCAGGTGCAAGTCTTACTCTGATGCCCGATAGTTAATGACGAAGGTTCACGGGCCGTAGTCACAGGTGGACTGTGGTTGTAACTGTGATTCCACCCGTGACCACGGCTCTTGTAACAGGGTGGAAACGTCGTATCCGTCAGAATGACGGTTGTATAACTTCAAAATAGGTCAAAAATTAACTATATAAATGTACGAAAAATGTACGTGTTTGTACTAAAATAAGTATAAATGTACATACATTTCTGTATGCGTAATAAACATTATTTGAAAGTGAGCCGCCATCTTGATGTCAGGTTGGCGGGTGAATTCTAATTCGACTATTTTTTTTTTAATTTTACACTACTAATTCAATGTACGTCAATTGTACGTATAGGAACATTATTTAAAAACATCTTAAATGTTATGCAAGCTCCGGTATGGTAAAACGCACGTGAGCCGCCACCCTGGCGTCAGAATGGCGGGTTGTTTCTAAATCAATCAAAGTATCTTGTTCTCCCAAATACCAAATAAATGTACGTCTTATGTTCTTTTCAGAAACACTCTTTTTAAATAAAACCCGATTAATTATTTCATAGCATGATTTAATGAATTTTATAACATTTGACCATAAATAATACAGCGAGCAATCACCTTTTCTGGACTCCTGTTTAATCTTGGCTTCAAATCGTCATAGCATATCCAAATACCATCACCCCTACACGAATGCGCTTTATAGTACCCAATCGCATCATTGCCCTTATCTCAATTATTTCGATACCTCCTAAGTATACTGAGTCAACTAACATTATAGTAATTTTACAGGAGAGCGATTTGAAGACAAATCGCTTATATTTTTATGAAATTAATCTTAATTAGAGTATGTAGATACATGAAATTAGTTGGACCTAAAATAGCCTCAACGTATGAAACTAGATAAGTAGTACATGAAACTGAACATAACTGGGTATTAGAACGTTTTATATTTTATAAACTAAGCATCAATAATTTCATCAATAATTTAGCTATATTAGTATTTAAGCATTCACGTATATGTACTGGACCAATATAATTTACCGAGGCTTATTTTTATTTAAAGCCCGCCCCAGGTTCGGGCGTGAATGTGCCGAGGCTGTCCAGAAAAAAACAGTCGACATATCGCGCCTGGGTCAGGATTCGGGCGGCACGTGACCCGAACGTGGACCGCCTCAAAGCAGCGTACAATAGGGCCACTAGGTTCAGCAAGAGGGCCTTCAAGAGAGCGGATGCCCAGCGCGTCGCGCGGCTTGGTCAGGAGCTCACATCCCATACCATGGGCAACCGTGGATACTGACAACTGGCCAAAGCCAAAGCCAATTTTTGCCAACCCTCGCTGCCACCACTGCGTCATCCTGATGGATAAGTGGCTCCCAAAGCCCAAGAGAAGGCGAACATGCTCGCAGACCTCTTTGCGGCTAATTACCGGGTCGACGACCGTGGCCTGCAGCCCCCCGCCATCGCGAACTGTGGCCACACTATGCCCGATAATTTTATCGGGCAATGTGATGTACGGGCAGTGCTGCGGTCACTCGACACGTGGAAAGCTAGTGGCCCTGACGGCATTCCGGCGGTGGTGCTACGAAAATGTGCTGCTGAGTTGTCTCCAGTATTATCGCATCTGTACCGCCTGTCATACTCTACAGGGCTCGTGCCGGAGGTCAGGAAAGAGGCGAACGTACAACCGATCCCCAAGAAGGGGGATCGATCCGATCCAGGCAACTATCGACCCATATTATAGCTGTCACCTTAATCATTTGCAAGGTGCTTGAGCTTATTATCAATAAGCAGCTCATGCGATACCTACCTAGAGGATCACTCGGTTATCAATGATCGGCAATATGGCTTCAGGCCAAAACGATCAACGGGTGACCTACTGGCATTCGTCACGCATGTATGGGGTGAGGCTATGGAAAGGTACGGCGAGTCCTTGGCTAATAGCCTGGACATCGCCAAAGCTTTCGATAGGGTCTGGCATGCTTCGCTTTCCAAGCTTCCGGCATATGGTCTACCTCCTCAACTGTGCAGCTGGATTGCCAGCTTTCTAAACGAGTGCCGAGTGCCGGTCCTCTGCGATGGCCAGGCTTCTCGCTTCTTGCAAGTGAATGCCGGGGTACCGTAGGGGTCCGTACTATCACCAACTCGATTTCTTCTGCATATCAAGGATATGCTATCCCTCGGGAACATTAATTGCTATGCAGATGACAGCACACTGCACAGGAGTTACTCGCTTCGTACGACGGCGGGGCGATCTGAGATTGAGGAGGAGAGACGACGACTCGTGGCTGATCTCGACCGTAACCTCGACAGTATCTCCCATTGGGGTGCCGAGAACTTGGTCGAGTTCAATGCCCACAAAACGCAGGCGTGTGCATTTACAGCGAAAAAATCCCCTTTCCACCTGACATCCTTGGCATAGACGTTTGTCAAAAATGTTAGCCAAAATCGCATGCACGACTCACCGCCGTGCATCGTGCATCGTATACTGAGTCGCAATACACTTGTGCCGATGCGTCCCCCCACACACCCCGCGTATACAGGTACGATGTCAGTTGAATGAGTATACTATATACGATTCTATCTGATGTTGAAATTGATTTATTATACGCGAAATTATCTCAGTAATATTGTTCTTTTTATTTTTTTTTCACACTATCATAAAGATTTATATAAAAATCATGAAATACCTAAATTTGCTAGTTGACTCAGTATACTTAGGAGGTATCGATTGGGCTCGGCGCAACATGTTTCCATTTTCCATACATCCCTGTCACACGTCATGTCCTCAGTCACTCCTTTCCTGGATTGCAGGATATCGTGCCAATATCGGCACGATAATTTACATTCTTAACTTAAAGTTACTGAAGACTAGCTGTATGTCACATCCCTTATGTGCTAAGAATAGAATAGAATATGATAGAATTGAGTAATAACAGACATATTTGCCAGCATGAATTTACAAGAAAAGTAGGTTCCCAATTCCCGCGGGAACACATTCCCGGGATAAAAAGCTAGCTTATATTACACCTTACATAATCTATTATCTGTCAGTGAAAGTCCCGTTAAAATCGGTCCAGCCGTTCCAGAGATTAGCGGCAACAAACAAACAGACAGACAAAACTTAAAAAATTGCATTTTTTATTTCAGTATCGTGTATACTATACTCGTAGTATGCATTGAGTAAAAAGCTGGTAACTTGAAATTACACACAGACACTTTTATTTATATGTATGGATTTCATTTACTTCGTGGTCTTGGTAGCTCATGTGTGAACTTTCCATTCATTTTAAATGAGTAAAAATTATACTGTCTATATAGCTGACCTAGCAGTAAATGAATAAGTGAGAAGCGAACGGCTATCATGGTATGGACATGTTATGAGAAGAGAGGAAAGTAACGTGGTACGAAAGGTGCAAAGGCTTGAGGAGTCGAGGTAGGCCCAAGAAAGGGTGTTTTCACATTGCATGATAACGACACACGATATCGTAAGTAGCAGTCACTTTAAGGTAAGAATGTAAATTATCGTGACGCTATCGTCACGATATTGTGGACGATATCGTGCAGTGTGGAAACGCCCATTCCGTCCATCTATAGGGCGTTTTACGTATCGCTAATGGGCAATATGAGAATTAGACCTATCGCGACATATACAAAGCCGTACTTAGTTGAAACGCTAATTTTAAATGACATTTTGGCATAACGCGAAATTGACAGACTGCGGTACTCAGCGACTAAAGGGTATTTTGCACGATATCGCGACGATATCGTCTATAATATCGTGACGATATCGTAAGTAGCAGCAGTAACTTTAAGGTAAGAATGTAAATTATCGTGTCGATATTGTCACGATATCCTGCAAACCAGGAAAGGAGTGACTGAGGACATGACGTGTGACAGGGATGTATGGGAAATGAAAACATGTTGCGCCGAGCCCAAATAATTGGGATAAGGGTAATGATGCGATTGAGCACTATAAAGCGCATTCATGTAGGGGTGATGGTATGTGAATGTGCTATGACGATTTGAAGCCAAGATTAAACAGGAGTCCAGAAAAGGTGATTGCTCACTGTATTATTTATGGTCAAATGTTATAAAATTCATTAAATCATGCTATGAATGAATTAATCAGGTTTTATTTCATAATCTGAAAAGAACGTAAGACGTACATTTATTTGGTATTTGGTAGATCAAAATAGTTTAATTAATTTAGAAACAACCCGCCATTCTGACGCCAGAGTGGCGGCTCACGTGCGTTTTACCATACCGGAGCTTGCATAACATTTTAGATGTTTTTAAATAATGTTCCTATACGTACAATTTACGTACATTCAATTAGTAACGTAAAATTTAAAAAAGAATAGTCGAATTAGAATTCACCCGCCAACCTGACATCAAGATGGCGGCTCACATTAAAATAATGTTTATTACGCATACAGAAACGTACATTTATACATAGTTTAGTACAAAAACGTACATTTTTCGTACATTTATATGGTTAATTTTTGACCTATTTTGAAGTTATACAACCGCCATTCGATACGAAACGTCGGGTAATAAAGAGGTATGTATATATGGCGAAAGATAGGTTTGTCTTAAGTTTATAATACGAGTATGTACAAAACGCCAAAGTTAAAAAAAGGCTAAACCGATTGTCTTAACTTTGATCTTAAATGAATTGCATAGGTTCAGGGAATGTTTAAAAGGTTTATTTGAGGCGAAACGAAGTTCGCCGGGACAGCTAGTAATAATAAGCTTTTCCAAATTTAAAAAAATAAATTTTTAATTCAAAACTCCGTTTTTGAGCAATCTTTGAATTCTCTCAAAAAATATCTACATGCCATTCCGAATCGAATGACACCTCAATAATAATATTCAGAGATTGAAAAAAGTTTTGACCTATAAATAATTTGTTGACTGCCTTCCAGGCTTTCAGTAACCATTATTTCTATAATTTCAGGACAAACCCGCAGAGGAAGAACAGATTATTGAGATAACAGTCCTCTGGCTGGCTTTAAACGAGGAGTGTGAAGTGATGCTGAACCCACGTGTACAAAGAGTATACGTAGCATACGAGTTCCTTGGCAGGTCTGGTGCTGACCTGGAAACCCCTGTCAGTCTGCCTAAGCCGAAGCATTATGTTGACAAATGCTACTTTAATTTTAAGAAATGTAATTTTAAGTCTCATTTCATACTTAATATTTTTTATTATCAAGTACTTTATATATTATTATTACCACAGCGATTTTAGTATTGATTAGTTAACAATTTCTGTTCCGTTTATAATTTTCCGGGATGTCCAGTAGGTATAGTTTGAGTAACAATCAGATGATTCTAGGAATTTAGTTTTGAAAGGTACCTTAAATTAAATAAATAGTTTTCACCTTCCAGCATTTCACATAGAAAAACATGACATGCCACTTCTTGGTCAACTGGCAAGATGCCGTAACTCCAGCCAGATCGCTAACTCCGCTCAGAACTGCGTCGTGTTTTCTGTGATCAGCGAACCCCCAGAAGACCCGCTAGGCTTGGAGATATGTGAAGATATTGGGTATGTATGACGCACTCTAAATAAACTTTGGCATAACTTCAAGCTTTAAATGTCTTCTGATATCGTCTAAAGAGTTTCTTCTTTTTATCATTTGGTTAATGGTGAACCAGGGTACTGAGCGGCTAACGATAATGAAATCTCTACCACGTTTCAGAAGAGTAATAGTTTTACTGAATTTGAATGAACGTCATATTCCTTTTAAAGGGGTTGATAGGAGTTGCGATCCATATCTTACGTGCTAGAGTTGACGTTAGAGCTATCTACCACAAATCTAATTACAAAATCTTGTTCTACTTGGAGTCTCCTCAGAGGAGGTTGCAGGTCATCATTGCTACTTGGATGTTTGAGCCAGTATATCGGAACGGCAATCATCATCCACAGAGCCTTTTTAGTGTAACTGCGATGCGGCTGAACTTCAATATTTTCAATATCGGACCTCCACAACCCATGGGCGATATCGAAACGCTGTAGTTAGACCAGTCGGATTTTGTTTTAGGGCTTCAAATACGACTGCCATAGATGTTAGTGTGGGATCGATGGGTTAACGCGCTCTCCGAGGTACGGCAATATCGTCACAAAACCCTACCAAACAAATTACTTTCTTCTTCAGATACGCGTACCTTTATCTAGGCGATATTCTAGCCTACAGCAACGGTAGTTCGGCCTACACAGAGGTAATACCGGTTCGTGCCAGGAGAGGTACTGCCGTGTGCGGTGTGCTCGCTGTGCGGCTCGATGGACTTGAAGTGTTGCGACAATCTTTACTCGGTTCGCAGATTATGATTTCCAGTATTTAAAAGCAGGTATGTTATTGCTTTACCAGATCATGTTTCTATTTTTGACCGGCTTCAAAAAAAGAAGGAGATCTCAATTCGACTGTTACTTGGTGAATCTATTTTAAAAGTTTTCATTTGAATTGAAAGTTTCTGCTTCCCGAGTCGTATTTCAATTTGGCCCCATTGCGGTAACTTGAAGTCTGTTTTTGTGTTAATGTTTGATGTATTTTTTTACTCTGATTAGCTTCACGGTGTGGATGGGTCGGCTAAAGCTTAGTGCGGCTATGTGTAGCCGGTTCGCAGGTGGAACTGCGGCAGTCAGTTACTATTCTATTCACGAACGAGCACAGGATGTCAACGTCACAAATACCATCTGTTTTTCGTCTTACTCTATGAGTCAACTGAGGCAGGCAGACGTTAATTGATATCAGCCAAATACCAGTGACTCCCAACACTAGATTACATTTGGTAAAAGTAAATTTGAAATATTTGTGCGTTCTTTGCATGCTATACCGTCGTATAAAAATAAAAATAAAAAATTTATTTACAATAATAAAGTCTTATCAAAATAACAATATTTATGCATCTTTTATTGAGAACCTTATAACCTAGTGATAAACGCAGGGGACATTAATAAACTAGCCTTCTATTATTTTGTAAGTTTCTAATGCATTTAGGTACTTCGCCATCTTGCCGCAGGGTTAGCAAGATAGCAGCATGTGGAGCTATCCCCTAAACTATCATGGTTGTTCTCCTTCGCCTTAATCGAGCCCTAGGATAGACCGCATGATTATTTACTACTATAAACCAGCTTATTACTCCAAATATTAAATATTTACTAAATAAATAACTTCCATCTACTTCCTCGTTCCGAAATCCGGAAGATCTTATCGATGTGTTTGATGAAAGAGTCAGCTGTAATTTGTAAACAATTAAATACTAATTGAAATTCTTTAAATAAACTTACAATTGCAACTTGTCAATTCCGAAAATTACATTGTTATTTATTGTAAGATATTGTTCATAATATAAAACATACTTTAACGTACTTATATTTTCTTTTATTAAATAAATAAATATTATTGGACATTCTCAGACAACGTCATCTAGCCCAAACTACGCTATTACTTGTAGTTTGTGCTATGGGATCTAGACAACTGATAAACATACTTATCTAAATACATACATAATATACATAGAAAACACCCAAACTCCGAAACAAACATTTGTGGATCACAACAAATATTTGATTCGACCCGGGAATCGAAACCGAGACTCCGGAATCGAAAGCCGATGCACTACCGGCCATGCCACCGAAGCTGTTATTGTGGTTGGCTCATTTAACAACATCAAACAACATGTACAAAAATGTATACCTATTCTGGCGCATTAGCGGTAGGTATGTGTTTTTATTTGTGTATTTGAATGATACACCTACACACACTTAAACCTTATTCTTCCATCATTTCCTTACCTTAGCCCACTCTGGAAGAGATTTCTTATGAAATAAATGGTGACTTTGTACTGTTAATCTATCCTTAGTATTTCTCTTCTCTTTTCTCTAACTTCATGTGTTACGAATTATAATAAATAAATAAAATAAATTCATTTAAAAAAACTTTACATTTATTATGTAGCATTTTCGGAGACAGTTATTCGCAGCAAGTTGCTAATCGTTATTCTAATAAGTGTTTATAATATCATATATTAGTATAGTATTATTATATATGTGATAATATCTCTAAATGTTTGGCAACTGCTCTAACTCGTACTGTAAATGCATGCCTAAATGGCGCTACATGATAATATTTCCAACTGATAAAAACATTCGCATGTCCTACTTGATAGGCTGTGGCAGTCACGAGTACTTTGAAAGAGAGTCGGAGTCTGAATTCTTGCTCATTAAAAACGCCCAGGACTTTAAATGGCTGTGCCATAGCGGCTGGCACGTAAGATTTTGTTGCTTTTCATCAACATATCATCGAAATCAACATTCAAGTTCATAAACATTTTGAACCTTCCTTTGAATAAATTCAAAGTGGCTGTTAAGATACACCTCCTAATAAAGGCATATTATACTATTAAGGATTATCTAAACGATACAGAGAAATGGCAATGAGTTGCTTGCTAATCAATCGAGCTACATAGGGGCTACTTCTGTTTGAAATGTTGTTTTATTGATGAAACTCACTTATTATTGTTAAATTATTATTATTATCATATTGTTAGGTATGGGTACTTTGAGATTATGTGGCACCTTTAACTAGTATTTGACTTTTTTTGTGAATAAGAGAGATCCATAATTTTTTAAATTCACTTGGTCCACACATGGTCACGTACTGCCCTTGCCCTCTTTTTATTGTTGTAACATAATCATTGTATTAACTGGCGAATAAAAAGAGTGGCCGTGAGTTTTTCTTGCCAGGTTCTTTCCTCACAGGCTACCTATTGCCTTGCGAATCTGGCGGTAAATGTAAATGTAAAAGCATTTTCTTTTTTTTTTGACGTTCATAAGTGTTACTTTGTGACCTACATGAATAAAGATATTTTGATTTTGATTTTGAAATGGATTCAATTTTTTTTCAAAAATTACAATACAGCTGCTACTTTTTATATAATTCATTCGGCCATTTTGGACATAACCCATTTAAATGTGCCCGGTGACGGCAATAGGCTTGCCCCCTATTACGTGGAACTAAAAATACCGGCGCAAATTGTGGGTGTGTAATGCACCTCTGCCTACCGCTTTGGGGATATAGGCGTGATATATATATGTGTGGGTGTGTGTGTGTGTGTTTGTAAACCGCACGCAATGAAAGGAATACATATTTTGTTCTGTTTCACGTCATTGTTATTCCGCCCTAGATCGTTATAGGTTCTACGTAACGTGACATTACAATACTTTATAGCTATTCTTAGTAAGTATCCAGAACTACGATAAATATAAATTTAAACCAGTTCTTAGTTCTAGTTATTGTTAGATCCTATCACAAGAACCAAACCTTTACTTTTAAAATTTCTGTACCTAAGTGAAAGTTTTTAGAACTATATCAACATAAATAAAGATACTTAATACCTATATTCTGCAAAACATAACTGAGATTCACTATTTCAGGCACAGCCGAACCCTTCAAATGTAAAGTTCATGTATTTGTACCTATGTCATCATCAACCACAAACCAGTAAAAGTTGACTCAATATTTTTTGCTGTTTACTAAACGTGTACTGTTTACTTCACTACTAAGGCAGAGTCGCAGGCATCAGTTAGTTTCTTAATAGATCATTGTAATCCATCACAAGAAATCGAACAGTTACAGCTAATACGTAGTCGCGTACGCGTATGAAACTGCTGTAAAGCGTCCAGTCGCGGGTGTTGAAGTGCGAGCGTCGCACGCGCAGTCACGCACTCACAACTAACCGGTAGTGATCAACGGTTTCGTAATACTCCTGTTATAGCCCATCGACCCCATTGTACCCTGTGTATACTGACTGTATATAACCCACATCCTACCACTACCATGTGTTCAGTGAAGTGATGTTCATTAATGGTCATGAAACACGGATTACAAATGTAAACGTTACATATAAACATAAATACAACACTGGAATTCAAATATTTATAACTAAAGTTAAATATTTTCATATTAAAAGTGATTGAATTATAATCAACATTATATTTGAAACAGATGCACTTATTTATAAACGATGTAGACATTTAAAATATAAATAATAGTTAGGTACTATAGAACGAATGCACGCTCTTTAGAAAATACAAAAAAAAAATGAATGAAACGTAGACTCAAAATCTAGCTTTATAACTAAAACAATAAAATTAATTCAGGAAAATTTTGGAAATTACAACTACAGAATACGTAGAGCACGAAGAAAATTAATTGAATCACTAAAATAAGTATGTTCATTAATTAGGGAATCAACAGCAAAACCAGATCAATTTGTCTTCGTTTTATTGATGCCAGTAAACTTTACAACAGTAACTTGTTATCATTTCACGGCCAACGAATTACAAAATTAAAACAAACCCAGCTGATCAAACGAATCGAATAATTTTTTTGATAAAAAATCTTTAGTAGCTCACCATACTATAAATTTAGCCTATGACCTAAAAAATTTAAAGCAAATTTCTCTACGCCTATAATATTTTTATTGCACATTATTTTATAATTTCTTATTTTCTGCCTAGTTCCGTAACTGTAATTCAAATAACTCGAAACTGAAGCTGTATATTCTGAATTCGATACATTTTCAAGTGATATTGTCAGGTTAGATTAATCGGTCAATCAATCCGAAGACTGCATAGCAGCTTCTCGTCCTTGCCCCAGTGCCGTGCCAAAGACGCATTTAGACTAGCCTACCAGGCCTATATCACCACTACAAACTTTCTTTTTAACACGCTCAAACTAAAACAGATCTTATTTGTACAAGACTACAAGGGTTTTGTGTCTCACAAATTTAAAATAGTGTCGTACTCTTTCTTTGACAAACTTTTTTATATCATTAATCAAACGATTGTAGGTCTTGCTGCTTTAATTTTAGAGTGATTAAAATTGTCAGTTAGTGATGTGGTGTTTTAAAAAGAGAGGAACGCGGAGCTGATTGGCGCACTGTACTCTGACATTTGGATGTCTTTCGCTCTAGTATTATATTTTAGAACTGCGTCTGAATGACATCATTCTGTTATCAATAGAAGATGCTCAGGGGTGCCGAGCGTCGAGGAAACCATAAGACTTGGTAGATTAGATGATAGGAAAAATATGGTCATAACAAATTTTTGGTCAGAAGGCTATCATGATGAACCTTCAGTATGCCAATCTGATTCTAAGGCTATTATTCTATTTCAAAATCATAAATTTTACGTAGTTTTGTAGCTGCAGCTAAAAGCCTAAATCAAAATTCAGCTCTGTACAGTCCCATTTTGTAAAGAATTTGGTTGTCATCGTCACGTTTTAGTTTATCAATGAACAAATAAACAAAACAAATTTCTCATTTGGAAACTACCAACGTAAAATAATATTTAGTTCTCATTAATTTCCTATTTATATTTACATTTTTTTTGGAATAAGTAGTGAATTCATCTCTGAACAATATTTACGTGAGAAAAATTTTCCTAAAACATTGAAATACCTCAGAGGCCGGAAACCGCAATGAGAAACGTTTTGAGTTTTACGTTTTAAAAATATTGTTTGATATTTTTACGTTTGAAAGAATGCAACGGTAAGGTCAAACTAGTGGTCAAGGAAAATAGGGAATTTGTCTGTTCAAAATGTGTATGATAAATGTACCCAGTATTTGGTACCAGAATAGCAAAAACTATAAATGTTACCACACAGTTTACAATAAAAATGAAATAAAAATACATTTAACAATCACTCTGATGGTTCCATGAAATAGTACATGAGTATCTTAGCATTTACAAGTACCTGCTTTGTATTTGCTGACGCTCCTTTTATTCCGAGATGTTTCAAGTGCCATGAATTTCATTTCCAAAAACTGTAGTAACTAATCTAAGTCTGGCAGCTCTTTTGCATTTTTAATTTTTTTGACATAGTCGCCATAAGTCACGTCATCGAGTTTCGAAGTCAGCAAATGCACGATGAGTGAGTATTGTATTCTCTTTGGATGAGTGGTCCCCAGACAGGAATTTCTATTCCGATGTTTTCTAAGGCCTTTAAACATTCTTTCGTAACGTCGTGTAGTTTCTTCAGATTAAAGGAGTTCGTAATAGTTTTTCAATGTCAATAGTTTTTGTACTTGCTTGAGCCTCACCTGTCTTCAACACGCCGCCCGCCGAGCAGGTGTCTTCCGACTTCGGCAACGTTACTCAAATTTGAACAACCCAAACAGATAATATCTAATGGCATGGTCAACGTGACAAAATTTTGAACTTTTCAGTACCCAAAAAAACGATGATACCATGTTCTTCCTGAGGCACTGAGTAAGCTGTGCGACAATTTAATGACTCAGTCATAGTATTTACACATATTCATTCCGCGTCCTCGTAGGTGGTGCTATGAATAGCCTCAACTATTTCAAGTTCGTACATTTATTATGTCTGCCAATCTATCGACGGAATGTTCAGATATTTGATCACAAATTTATCTACGATAATGTCTGGTTTATTAGTGTTTAGACTTTATTTATGAGTGAGTATTGAATTTTGCATTAAAAGGTTTCAACAGTCGACGCTCTGAGCAAAAATGAGATAAAAGGATGTAAAGATATTAATGTTTGGAATGTTAATAGACAAAACAGAGGATGCATCAGTATTTTAGTTTGTACTTAAGTTGATAAAAATGAAGTACGTTGTGGTGAAAACGATACAAGAAGTAATAACTAACTTAAAGATACAGAAAAATATAGTGTTAATCTCTTTATAACAGAAAGAAAGAATAACAGATTCTTGAGGAGACAGTGTAACGACAAGTAAAAGTCATACTCAGTATTCTTGAAATTGTTAAATAAATCTAATAAGCTAATGAATAATTGCATAGCATTGCAAAAAAAATATCGATCGACATTACAGCAAGTTCACGCGTAGTCAGAGGGATTTGGCAGACAATTTGGCACAGTGCTGACAGCTTGCGCCATGCATACCAATGTACTCCTTAAAGTATAATTCTCTAAGAATTAACTACATGCAGGTGTAACTATTTGGCGAAATTGCCAAAATGCATCATCATAAAAAATATCTGTTAGTTATTAATTTATATGGTATTGTGGTGTTGTAAGCAATGACTAATCATTTGAAAAATTTAGAACACTACTACATTCAAATCATCGTTGACTACGTTAGATTTTATTTAGTACACTACAATGTTTATTTAAAAAATGTTTTTATATACATAGTTATTTTCTTATATTGTAGGAAAGTGTTACACATGGTATCACAAGTTCAATAAACGTATTTGTCTTACCTATAAAACCATCTCATTTTTCTTTTCCTCAACGACACAGACGACAATCTGTGAAGCTATAAATTATCTAAATTGTAAAAAAAAACGATCTTTAAAACTCACAAAAATAACTTTATCTTCATTTCAGACGAGTAAAATATAAATAATTTTACCACGTACCTAAACGTAAATGTTTTTTTTTTACTGTTTAACAAATCGAATTATATTTACAGTACAGAATTAGAGCTTACGAATGGTGAGGAGTGTTGAAAACTACTTGATAATTCCAGTGTCACAGTGAAATATATTAAGACAAACACACCACACATTAATCTTAATACTGTTAAGTACAACGTATATAGTGTAGTGCATAAACACAGTAACATAACATGGAATCTCACAAACAAGACACAATGACCATGGAGGCGATAGGTCAGTGGAAACAACAATCATAGTAGCAGTAGAAATTCTAGCACTGACGGTAGATACATCTTTTGTGGGGCTTCGTTTTCATTGCTATCATAGAATAAGATAGAATTCAATAGATTTAAAGGATCAAGAATATTATAAAAATGATGATATCAAACGTAAGTCCCACAAATCGCACAATAATTATATTCACACACTTAAGCTTCTGTTTCTTCGTTCTTATTTATTTGTTGTTAGTTACATTTGTTTTTTATTATTAATTACTTGTTATCATACTGTGCCTATTTGTGATTATTTTTCTTTATTTGAGTAAGTGCATTTTGTACAGAAAGATGTGATCCGACCTACAATAGGCGATCACGATTTTATTTTCATTGATATACAAATTGGTAGACAATTAAATATTTTGTCCGTCATTTCAATCTATTTCAAGTTTACCTATTATCATATATTATGTAGTAGTATTATTTTAATGGAATAACTGTAACGATTTTGAAGTTGTATTTAATAACTATTTATTTGTAAATGGTTCTTTTACTACACTATAAAGATCTCAATGTATAAGATAGTTCAATTTAGTCCTCTGAAATCTTCTGAACCTCTTTCTATTGTATTTTTGTTGACTACAAATACATCTTTCTCTTTTTATCTATATACGTTACAAACATTCTTTGAAGTAGAAACTTTGAATATAATAATAATATCTAAATTTATTAGTATTGCTCTCATATTCTTTAGTAGCCAATTTATTTTAGGCACACTTTTGCTTGTTTTATTGTTTAACAACATAGATACCTACAATCTTTGAAATCACTATACACTTCCCGGTTCTACTTCAGTATAAACAATGTACTAACGCTTATAATAATTGGCATGATAATTATGTTTTCTGTCATTCGTCATTTTTTCCATGAGCCTCTTCAAGTTTAGCATATTTATTCATGTTTGTTTTAGCTACATATCTGACCAACGGCATTGTTTGTTTCATTTATGTCTCATTTGTTCATATTAAAAATATAATTGTTGAACAAAATAATTAAGTGTGCAGCTGACTACTAGAAAATTTACACATTATTCATGTTGTGTGCGTAAAGCGTATTGTTTATTATAATTGCGTTATAATTTACGCTCACACACTTGGAAAATACTTACTTTAAAATTGTTCAACAAAATATGTCGGTAAACCTTACCTACATACGTAGATACTAAATAACCCGCTCGTTTCTTTCTAGTGTCTTGCATACCTATTTTATTTTGCCAAGTAAATTGTAAACTATAGAAAACTAGTAGCATAGTATTTACTCAAAGGCATTTAGTGTGTTCTCGTTTATAAAATTAAATGCATCCAGATTTCTATCAGTGTCATTTTCCTACATTATGGTTTAATTATTTGGTATCTAATCTAACCTATTTACTACTAACTTACTCATGTGATAGAGTGTCGAGGTCGTCATAGTGGTGGTGTTGTACAGAGTTTGGCGAGTGGTTGTCACGGGTTGGGGTGCCGGAGGTGCGCGGGCGCACGCTCAGCGAGTCGAGGGCGAGGGCGCTCACACTCCGCCTCATCATGGACGTAAGTTATATTTCCTTTTAATTTTGAAACTTACATAAACAGCTACTGCAGGGCACTCTAGGGTGCATGGCGGTCGTTACGATACCTGGAATTTGTCTCTACTCACACCTGCTTCAGGGGTAATCTAAGGACCAATAATCTCGCGCACCATTGGCCCAGCCGCAAGGCTTATTTATTAAGTTGCCCCTGCTAGCTTACACACGTCACAAATAAGGTGACAATTAAGGTTATTCCCCACTTTTTCACCCCACATTTTTAGATTGCCTCTCGCGAAAAGTGTTTGTAGGCCGCTTAGGGCTCGTCAAAGTGACGCTGATGAAAAGCCGTGGCGACATCTAGCGATTGAGGGCTACTGTCATAGTATGTACTCTCACTATACTAGCAATAGTAATGAGAGTAGTCCTCAAGTTGACGACATAACGATGTGACGATGTATCTCGATTATTTTTACAATATAAATAGCATAAACCAAGGATATACTAATCTATACTTATAATAAATACTGAAAATTCTGTACATTGAAAATATCAAAAAAATAAATGGCAGGGGGTGTTACTAGACCGACGCCGAACCCAAAAATGTGATTAAAAATTTTTTTATCTGTCTGTCTGTTTGTTCAGGCATCACGCAATAACTACCGGTTCGATTACCATGAAAGTTGGTATAATTATTCTTTAATATCCTGGGCACCACGCTGGGTACTTTTAATCCCGGAAAAGTATAAACAATAAAAAAATCTTAATTTTGCGATTCGATCCCTAGACCCGATTACTGTACCAACCGCAAATAATAAGTTTGTCGTAGGTTACGTCACCCGCAGTGGAATTCACTAAGAGGCGCTGCACACGCCTAAGATACTATAATATTTTATCTTAAGATACAATATCGCTCGCCATACGATTCAATGGACTATCACACACGACGATGATAATAAATAATTTTTCATATTTTCGTATCTTAAGATGAATTTGTATGGTATAATAGAGAATACAATAGAATATATAATAGATAAACTGTTGTAGGGGGGCTTTATGAATGCAATAAAACCTAAAACAATGGTTTTTAAAACTTTTGTCTGTTTGTCTGAATGTTTGAACATGCTAATCTCAGAAACGGCTTAACCGATTTCAATTTTTGATTTGAATTTGCGGTATTCAGTAATGTGCTGTGGTTTATTCAACTTAACATTTAAGGTTTGGTTTTCAATCGGTTCATAAATAAAAAAGTTATATAGATCTAAAGTAACACGCAGGCGGAGCTGCGGGCAACAGCTAGTAGTTAATATAATAGTTAGCTTATGGTGATGAAAATTTTGATTAATTTTTATTCTTGTTTATGTCGTAACATAGTAATAATATGTTACTTCATAACTATAATTACAATCTAGCCTTAACTTAACTTATATTACCTTAATTACTTATTAGTCATAAGTAATTTGTATCTAAGTTAAATTGCTAAATAATTAAGATGTAAGAATGTGTCCATTGGCACTTTTCTTATTGTCTCTATATTAATAAATAATGAAACTTTGTTCTTGTTCACTAATTTGATTTAATGAGACACATTATTTATTATTTACTGCCACTCGTTTGTCGTTATCTGTAGATTATATGTATACCGTATAAAATAGTTATATTAACATCGTAGAAGTTTACGCGCACTTACATATTAGAATTAAAATTAACGTCGGAATTTGTTATATTTACAACAGTACAAATATTATGTTTTGGCAAGAATACAAGCTGCATATTTTTTATAGGTAGTAGTATATTTTTATATTACCTCCGTAGTAAACAAAAACACGGCCTTCTGGTTGTAAATTGGTACTGTGATCTAGCCGGTTATACTTATAACGCTGGAAGTGTTACTTGTTATTAAAAACTATCTTTTTCAAATTCGGACGTAGTAGCTTTCATTTAAAAAAGAAATCAAACTCAGTTCACGAATCAGAGATATGAGGCAACACACAAAAAAAAACACAATCGAATTGAGAAATTTTGGAAGTCTGTTGAAAAAATAATAAATATGTAGAGAAAGAGAGAGAATAGGAAATGTGCAAATAGAAAGTGTGTATCTACCTCTATGGTGCCACGTAATAGGGAGGAGCTTATTGCCGCCTACCGAGAGCTTTTACGTTTGTTTAATTTTGAACGTTATTAGAAAGCTTGTAGTAGCTAACACTGATCCAAAGATCAACGCAGCGCAGCTCCGCCAAGGTTTGGGCTCTGTTCCGTTTATTTACTTTGTGTTCTATCGTGGAGATCAGATAAATTAGGCCGGACCACACACACACACACACTCAGATATCACGCCTATATCCCCGAAGGGGTAGGCAGAGGTGCCTTACACAATTTGCCAGTATTTTTAGTCCCACGTAATAGGGGGCAAGCCTATTGCAGTCACCGGGCACATTTATAATGGGTTATGTCCAAAATGGCAGAAGAATACATACAGACACGTGAAATCAAGTTTTTCCATAATGGTCTTAAAATGTAGACGCGTCGCTCGCTCAGTTCATTATATTATTGATCCTCACCATTTTTATAACCTGGAAAAGATATAACCGGTGGTTCGAAGGTTTTACTATTTATATTACAAGTTGTTTAAGAAAGTTAGCAAGCTTCAAAACTGCTTAAAAATTCAAATAATTCAAAGCACGTAAAACGTTAGTAACGTAAAACGTTAGCAAGCTTCAAAACTGCTTAAAAATTCAAATAATTCAAAGTGTATGACTTTGAATTATTTGAATTTTTAAGCAGTTTTGAAGCTTGCTAACTTTCTTAAACAACTTATAATATAAATAGTAAAACCTTCGAACCACCGGTTATATCTTTTCCAGGAGAAATGCTCAGCATTAGCTGACTTAAACCAGTAACTGTGATGTACAGGTCTATTGAGACCAGGACACCACAGTTACTGGTTTAAGGCCACCCCAGAACTATCGTTTTTGCGATTCATAATATATAAACTATATGAACTTGTGTACCTAACTATTTGTATATACTAATAGGTATACTGTATACATACCTAAACCTAAATACACGCTCACACAAATTATTAGTTACAAAGATTTAATGTGACAGATATTTAGTTTGAAGTTCACAATATATTTAGTTTCCTCAGGCAACTGTGGATAATGCTAACAGTAAATATTTCAATAACGTTTCGCTAATTAGTGCGGTTAATTTTAGATTCAGTACTTGAAAAGTTTAAAAAGTGCACGTCAAAGATTGACACAGCAACCGACTTCAAATTACCGAAATGGGACCAAAAATTGTCAGAATGGGACCAAATTGAAACTTCGGAAGTAGTAGCTTTCATTATACAAAAAAATTAAAAATCTGTTCACCCAGTCCAGAGATATGAGGTAACAAACATAAAAAAAATTACAGTAGAATTGAGAAACCTCTTTTTTTGAAGTCGGTTGAAAATAACAATTACGTTAAAGTAGTCAATTCGACCGATTCGAGGTATATGTTTTTTTTGTTTGTTCGCTTCGTCGTTTATGAACAGATTTTGATACTTTTTTTTGTTGTAAAGGACATATTTTCAAGGTGGTCCCATTATAAGAAAACCAGGATCTGATAATGGGATCTTGTACAAATCGAGGAGAACCTTCAAAAATTGTAGGGGCGACTAGTGCGTTTGTTGAGTGAAGCGAGCGGAAAAGCGGAGCTCCTTACCATCAGGTGACTCCAATGCATTTTCATGATTTATCACTCAAAAATCAAGCATTCTCAGGAGCAGGTTTTGTTCGAGACCGAATTTTGATTTAGGACCCTCAAAAAAAGTTATTGACCAAAAACATGACAATAGTCGCTTCGCTCAATTGCATGCTGCAGCCCAGTACCACGGCAGCGACCGCAGCGAGTAGTTTAATGTTTTCATTGGGTATTATAAAGCCCTACTATTTAATGAAGAGGGAGTCTGATGAGGGAAAGCCAGTCGAGGGAACTCATCAACGATATACAACAGTTACGTTGTGTTTTGGTTTGATTAATTTGTATTGAAGAGAACTTTACATATCCCAAATGTGGTTTTTTAGTTTACGATTGGTCTTTTTTTTATTTCAATATTATAATCCTGATTTTGTCATCTAAAATCGCTATCCGACCCTGATATTGGGAGATATTCTACATTTAATGTCCGATTCGCAAGGCAACAAGCAGAGCCTATGAGATAAAAATGTTGACACGCTGAGTTTCTTGCCCCGAAAGGGTGGTTTTTTGACCTTTAATATGTGTGTATTAACTGCACCTATTTTGAATAAAAAATTGTGAATGTAATTGAATTAGTTAAAGCACTTCGATGCGTCGAACCATAGGTAATGCTTTTTGACTGCTTCGGTGGCGTGGTCGGTAGTGCGCCGGCTATGGACTCCGGGTCTCGGGTTCGATCCCCGGGTCGAATTAAATATTTATGTGATCCACAAAGGTTTGTTTCGGAGTTTGGATGTTTTCTATCTATACTTATAATAAATCTGTAGAAGTGAAAATTCTGTACATTGAAAATATAAAAAAAAAATAATGGCAGGGGGTGTTACTTCATCGCGGCGGTGAGACCGATCATGGACGATTGGCTGCAGAGGCAGCATGGTGACCTCACGTACCGTGCGACGCAGATCGTTGCCGGGCATGGATGCTTCGGTAGCTATCTGTTTCGCATGCATCGTGAGGTCACACCCCGGTGTCAACACTGCGAGGTTTCCGACGACGACACCGCACTCCACACGTTGGTGGAGTGCTCAGCGTGGGCGAGTCAGCGCCGGGACCTCGTAGTGGGTCTGGGCGTGGATACCCTCTCGCTGGAGACCATGCTTCAAGCCATGGTCTCCAGCCGGAGTAGGTGGAACGCGGCCGTGTCCTTCTGCGAGCAAGTCATGCTCGCGAAGGAGGCGGCCGGGAGGGAGAGGGAGCGTACCCTCCCCGCCGAGTTCCGTAGTTGGCGGCCAGGGCGCCCCAGACTCCGCGACTACGCCCAAGACTATCGACCTCCATGATCGGGGCCTGAGGACGGCGGGATCGCCATCCGCCATCCTTACAGAAGCAGGCTAGAAGGGTTGCGTGCTGCGGGGCCTCCGCCCCATAGCACGCAACCAGATTCACTCACTGACGCGGGATAAAACCCTTCCCCAACGACGCGGGATTCTCGTCCCGACCCAACACCCGAAGAGACCACAGAGGTGGTCAAAGTCCGCCGGGTGCCACTGGACATACCCTTTGCTAGTAACCAGAGACGCCCGGCAACGGACGTTAGAGCGGCCGCGGCCTTGGGCCGCGGAATTACAAAAAAAAAAAAAAAAAAGGGGGTGTTACTAGACCGACACCGAACCCAAAAATGTGATTAAAAATATTTTTGTCTCTCTGTTTGTTCAGGCATCACGCCATAACTACCGGTTCGATTACGATGAAACTTGGTAATTATTCTTTACTATCCTGGGCACCTAGTGGGTACTTTTAATCCCGGAAAAGTATATACAATAAAAAAACAAACTTAATTATGCGGTTCGATCCCTACATCTGATTACTGTACCAACAGCAAATAATAAGTTTGTCGTATGTTACTTCACCCGCAGCGGAGTTCACTAAGGTCGCTGCACACGGCTAAGATACTATAATATTTTATCTTAAGATACAATATCGCTCGCCATACAATTTAATGGACTATTACACACGACGAAGATAATAAACATTTAAGGTTTGGTTTTCAATCGGTTCATAAATAAAAAAGTTATGTAGATCTAAAGTAACACGCAGGCGGAGCTGCGGGCAACAGCTAGTGTATAATATGTATCTATTTAGAAATATATTAGTATGTTTATCAGTTGTCTAGATCCCATAACACAAGCTTATATTAGTTTAATTTGGGCTAGAGAGTGTCCAAAATATTTATTTATTTATTATTTAAATCCATCAAATCCTGTCAATGTCAATTTGATAATATGAATTATCAATCCCGGATCATGCGCGGATCCACCACGGTGGGCAGTATGGACATGCCCATGCACCACCTTCATTGAGAAAATTTCTTCCTTGGTCTCATTTTTACAGAATTGAGATAAATTCTGGAATTGGTTTAAATTATCTAGTTTAAAAAAGGTATTTTTACATTAAAACATTAACGCCATAACACCAGGGTTTTTGCTACGTTGAACTGTACACTAAACAAAGTCTTGGCCGAAGCGTCATTTATTTTGTATCATATTCCAACTCACTCTTGGCTGATTTTCGACTGGCCGTGCCCACAACCTTTTTAAGGTCTGGATCTGCGCCTGTCCCGGATAGCAAAAATATGGATCAAGATTACCTACATATTGAAATTGGTAGCGAGTCAAACTGTGCCAAGATATTAGGCAAGTATTTATCCCGATATCGCGAACGGAACCAGAAAGTAATTTCCATAGAGATGTAATTTCACTCAAGCGGAGCTGATGCACGTTTCCGATAGTTATAAATAAATACAGAGCATAACACGTTTCAGTTTGTTACAGCGACATCTAGTTTTTACATCTCGTACTACTAAGAAACTAAGAAATCAAGCTCGCAAATACTACGTCGGTACTGATACGAACCATGACGAAGTGGAATGTAATACGAAGCCGACTTAAAAGATGGCGCCACTAATGTATTTGATCGATGTAAAAATGTCTTCTCAATTTACTATAAACTAGCGAACACCTGCGGCTTCGCTCGCTTGACAAATTACTTGTATACACAAAATCTTTCCTCGAGAACAACTCTACCCATTGGTGAAAACCTCATCAAAATCCGTTGCGTAGTTTTTAAGATATAAACATACAGACGGATGCGACTTTGTTTGATACTATTTTATGTTATGATGCGAAAGTAACTCTGGTTGTCTGTATTCTATGTAGAATTCTACTATATTATATTTTCAAATCCATTTTGTGATAAGCTTTTAATTTGGAATTACACACTTCAAATTTATTTGTGCGTTTAGATTAAAGTTTAACAAACATCAGTTGCACAACTACCAACTAGGTAGATTGTTTTCGAAGTCATTTATCATGCATTAATTATTGTCTCATTTTTTTAATTTATTTACCGTTCAATTTACCGTTTATTTACTTCTTTAAGTTTCTTTCAGTCCACCCGTGACCACGGCTCTTGTAACAGGGCTGAAACGTCGGGTAATAAAGAGGTATGTATATATCTCAATAATCGCGTAAAAGACCCGTTAGTCTTAAGTTTATAATACCGTTTATTTACCGTGATCTCATTCGTAACTAGGTCTCTACGCCGTAGAAGCCACTGTTCTACGATGTAGAGACCTCTACAGAAATAGCTACGAATGAGATCTCTACTTAATTAGAATAACAAAATTAAAAAGCTTAATTTGAGGGATAACCGTCTGTTCGTCGCTAACGAAATCGTAGAAATTCGCTAGTATAATAAAAGAAAAGATTATTAGCGATCATTCCCAGTGAATCATTCGGTGAATTCTATTAAATATTTAAACTATTAAGACATAATCCCAATTTTATGTTAGATACACATGAAGCGCATTCCGCTGCCCGACGTTTATACGTAATGATGTTAATAAAACTAGTTAACAGAACTTTCATAATAAGATTTTTTTTTCGGGTAATTTTCTGTATTAATTTTTAAACTTTTACAATTTAAAGGCGAATGATCGCCAAAGGTGAAACGTAAAGCATTTGTTAGAAGACTGTACGAGATATCAATTGTCAAAAGTACTAAGTCTATCAACCGTAACCGAACCAAGTTAGAGTGTTTAATAAATTGCTATTGTTGTTTAATCAGGCGATATTTTTTCTAAAAGAAGGTATTTTATATTGGACATATTATTGTTTCCATTTTTAATTACAACTCGGAGAACCCAATTTCACAGAGAGTGACTCTTTGTATTAATGAGTACACAGCCAACAGCAGCTGTGTTGACCGAACCTCAAAATGTTAATTGAAATTGTATTTCCGTTTCATACAATATACAAAATAGGTAACGCCTGACAAAAATATACTAGCAAAACTACTACTTTTTTTTTTTTTTTTTTTTTTTTTTTTTTTTTTAATTCCGCGGCCCAAGGCCGCGGCCGCTCTAACGTCCGTTGCCGGGCGTCCCTGGTTACTAGCAGAGGGTATGTCCAGTGGCGCCCGGCGGACTTTGACCACCCCTGTGGTCTCTGCGGGTGTTTGGTCGGGACGAGAATCCCGCGTCATTGGGGTCGGGTTTTATCCCGCGTCAGTGAGTGAATCTGGTTGCGTGCTATGGGGCAAAGGCCCCGCAGCACGCAACCCTTCTAGCCTGCTTCTGCAAGGACGGTGGGTGGCGATCCCGCCGTCCTCAGGCCCCGATCATGGAGGACGATAGTCTTGGGCGTAGTCGCGTAGTCTGGGGCGGCCTGGCCGCCGACTACGGAACTCGGCGGGGAGGGTACGCTCCCTCTCCCTCCCGGCCGCCTCCTTCGCGAGCATGACTTGCTCGCAGAAGGACACGGCCGCGTTCCACCTACTCCCGCTGGATACCATGGCTTGAAGCATGGTCCCCAGCGAGAGGGTATCCACGCCCAGACCCACTACGAGGTCCCGGCGCTGACTCGCCCACGCTGAGCACTCCACCAACGTGTGGAGTGCGGTGTCGTCGTCGGAAACCTCGCAGTGTTGACACCGGGGTGTGACCTCACGATGCATGCGAAACAGATAGCTACCGAAGCATCCATGCCCGGCAACCATCTGCGTCGCACGGTACGTGAGGTCACCATGCTGCCTCTGCAGCCAATCGTCCATGATCGGTCTCACCGCCGCGATGAAGATGGCACCCCCCTTGGGTTGCTCAAGTCGCACCCTCCATGACTCCATGAGATCCTGGCGGAGTTGGGACCGCTGGTCCTCGATTTCTCGAGACGCAGGCCTGTGGTCCCGCTCCAGCGCCTCCTTGCGCCATTGGAACAATGACGCAAGGGCTCTCGCTTCCAGGTCCCATGGAGGGGTCCCGGCTAGGAGACATGCAGCCTCTCCGGAGATCGTGCGGTACCCCCGTACGGTTCTGACGGCCAAGGTTCTAAGTGGTCTGTTTAACAGAGTCACGTTCCCCTTGACCGCCAACCTATCCGCCCATACGGGAGCCCCGTATAGGGCCATACTCCGCACGATCCCCAGGTACAGTCTCCTGCAGGAGGCGTTGGGTCCCTTTAGGTTGGGCATCAGTCGCGAAAGCGCGACCGATGCCTGCGTCACCTTGGGGACCAAACTTCGGAAATGTGGTCCGAAGTTCCATCGGCTATCAAGTACGATCCCTAGGTACTTCATCGAGGGCTTGATGCCGATGCTAACGCCTCCCACATTTATGCTGGAACCTTCTGGTGGACCGTTCCGAGGTCTGTGAAAACACAGAACCTCGGACTTGTGCAAGGCCACCTCCAGTCCCAGCTGCCGTATCCGACCCACGACTCGAGCAACACCCGTCGTGACCTTGAGTGCTGCCTCCTGGTACGTTGCACCCCGCGCCGTGACGAGGGTATCGTCGGCGTAGCACGTTACGCCGACACCCCTAGGCAACGCACCCCGCAGCACCCAGTCGTAGCCGATGTTCCACAGAAGCGGCCCCAGGACCGACCCCTGCGGAACACCGCACGACACATCTCGCCGAGCTGGCCCGAGCCAGCTGGGGAAAGCTATGGCCCTCTCCGAGAGATAGGCCCCGACAATACGACGGAGGTAGAGAGGCGTTTCGTGATACACGAGCGCCTCCCTAACGCAGCTCCATGGCAAGGTGTTGAACGCGTTGGCGATGTCAAGAGACACCGCCACCACCACCTTGCCCTGCGAGACTGCTTCCTCCGTCAGGCTCTTCACGCGCATGATCGCGCTCACGGTGGAGCGTCCCCGACGGAAACCGAACTGGTTATCCGCCAGGTCTGGCCCCACACTCGTGAGATGCTCGACGAGGCGTTCCGCGATAATGCGCTCAAAGAGCTTACACACCTCGTCGAGCAACACGATCGGCCGGTATCCGGACGGTGAGTCCACCGGCCGCCCCGCCTTACGGATCAGGACCAGTTTCCCCGTCCTCCACACCTTGGGAAACTGGCCCCTTTCGAGGCATGCGCTAAAGAGCCCCATCAGTCGAGGCCCGAGTTCTTCGAGGGCCAGGACCCATGCACGGCCAGGAATGCCGTCGGGTCCGGGGGCAGTGATTTTCCGGCGTTTAAGCCGGAGTACTGCCGCACCTAGCTCCCCCACCCTGACTTCGGGTACGTCGTCTTCGCTGGTGCTATCCGCGTCGGGCAGAGACGGAGCCATGCGCGGAGGGACGTGCTCCTCCGCGCTCGTCGGAAACAGGGAGCCCATGATCCGCTCCAGCTGCTGCGGCTGGAGACTCTGGGTCAGTGGGGGCGCCCTAGGTCGGAGTTTCTCCCTGACCTGTAGGTACGGGCGCCCCCATGGGTTCTGCTGCAGGGTCTCCAGGAGCTCCTCGCGGGCCGCCGTCTTGGCCCGCTTTATCGTCTCCTGGAGATTACCTTTAGCCTCCCTGTATGCCTGAAAAAGCTCCGCCTCTCGGGCTGCCGCGTCGTCTGGGCGGCGACGCCTCCGGCGAAACCTGGTGTACCGGCGGCGGGCGGAGATGCATGCTGCGCGCAGCTCTGCAATCTCCGGCGACCACCAGTACACCTGCTTCCTGGCCGGTCTGGGTGTAACCCTAGGCATCGCCGCATCACAGATTTGCGACATGGCTCTCCTGAACCACTCCGCCTCGGCATCCACATCGGCAGGCCGGTCCGGCGCTGGAATCCAGGCCTGCACGATGGATGCCTCCAGGAGAGCCTCCCGATCCAGATGGTGAAGTGCCCAACGCGGATCCGGGGGATTTGCCACCGGCTGTGGGAGGTCAGGTGGGGGGACGACATCGAACCGGATGTACCGATGATCCGAGTGCGTCTCCTCACCCTCCTCCACGCGCCAGCCTGTAATACGGGCGGCGAGGTCAGGGGATGCGAACGTTACGTCCACGATCGATTCCCCCCCCCGCCGCCAAAAGGTGGCGACATTCCCCCGGTTGAGGACCTCCAGACCACGTGTTCTGGTCCAGTCCTCAAGAAGCCTCCCCCTGTCCCTGGTTTCCCGGGAGCCCCACGCCTCACTCCAGGCGTTGAAGTCTCCCAGGAGCAGGACAGGGCGAGGACGGCACGCAGCGAAGACGACGTCGAGCTCAGTGAGCCATAGCTCAAACTGAGACTCGTCAATGTTCGGCGAGATGTAGGTGGCCACGACTGCCAACCCATCATAGTCCGCCGCAACACACCCGCGGCCCCTTGCAATGATCGCAAGGCGCGAGTTGTCTGCGGCGGACCCCCCAAAGATACAACAGGCCGAGCCGTCCTCGTCCACCGGGCTTCCCGGGTGGACGTAGTACGGCTCGGCGACCACGGCCAAGTTTATGGACCACTGCCGGATGCTCTGGTACAGAAGATCCTGAGCAGCACGGCAGTGGTTCAAATTCACTTGCAGGATACGGATACGGGCGTCAGACATTAATTGACGTCCATAACCGCATCCCGCCGCGAAGCAACTGGCCGCGCAAGGGCGGCACCCCCACCGCTCTCAGCGGACGGACGAGGTTTTGGCTTCGAGGCGGCGCAGGTTGTGCTGCCGACCCGGTGATCCGCGGTCTTGCCCTCCGCCTCGCATCTAAAGCAGCGAGGCGGGGCGTCACAGGCACTTGCCTTGTGACCGGGCCGGCTGCAGCGGAAGCACCGATCGCCCACGGTGACTTCCGCTGTACACTGCACTCCGACGTGCCCCACCACCATGCACCGGAAACATCTGGTTTCCCGGGCACGAAGGAGGTGCACCTGCGCCTTTAGGAAGCCCCCTACGAGGAGGCTTCGTCCGTCCGCCACTTTCAGTGCCGCCGCGACGGGGCACTGGACGACTGTCATCCCGTGACCAGTGGAGCCGAAGGAGATATCTGAAGCCTTCACCTGGTCACGGGGGCAGCCGCCCGCCTCCACGACGGCGGAGACAACTTCCTCCGTCGTGGCCGCGTCATCCAGACCCGTGATGCGCAATGCGGCGCATTTGGTGGGTCTGGTGACGCGGACGGCTTCTTCGTCCAGCGCGACCCTAAGCTGAGCCGCTAGGGCGTCAGCTTTAGGGCCGCTGGAGGCGCCGGAGACCTCGAGGAGGCGAGCCCCGGTGCGTGTCGTCTTGCACCGGAGCCCCCCTTGTATTTCGAGGGCCGAGAGGTTGACTGAGGACTTCACGGTCCTCAGTACGTCGGCGTACCCCACCCCTTTCTCCACACCTACCGTCGTCACCGTCAGGACGACGGCGGTGGAGCGAGGGGGGTGGGGCCTCTTCGGCGCCTTCGCCGCGGCGGCTTTGGCCGCTTTCTTGGCAGCCTTCGTCTTCCTCTTCTTGGCTCCCACTACTTCCCATCCCTCCCGTCTGGAGGGATGTAAGGAAGCAACGGGAGCGACGTTAGAGGAAGACGAGGCGGCAGGGGTGCCACTCTTCTTACCACGCCCCTTGGCCTTCCGCGCCTGGGCCGCGGTCTCGGCCGGCATCCGGTTCGCTGAAGCGGACGGGGGCGGAGCGGGGCGGCGGACAGTGGGTGTGCCGCTTGGACCCGGAGCGGGAGCACCGCCGACAGCCGCCGCGTATGAAAACGCGGGACGGGCTAGCGGAGGGCGGTACGCCCGGTCCTCCTGGACCGCGAGGCGCCTCTCGATCGCCGTCAGGACCTGCACCGTAGTCGGTACAGGCTTCGGCGGCGAGCCGGGCGCCATGGTGGGCGCGGTCCTAGGCGCCGTCTTCGGCGCTGGTCCAGCCGTCAGAGGAGGAGGCGGCATGGGACCTGGAGGTGCCTTGACCGCTTTGGTCAGCTCAGCGACCTCCCGACGGAGATCTTCCATCTCCTTTCGGGAGGCAGTGAGCTCCACCTCCAGGCTCGCAACCTGCTTGCGGAGCTTCGCCTCCTCCTCTGTGACGCTCCGCTCGAGGAGCTTGTCGAGGGAGGATTGGGCTTCATCCACCAGTGAAGCCACAATCTTCTTCCTCCCCGACATGTTTTTACTCCCCCGCATGGCCGCGTTCATGCGGGAGAAAATACTCATTATCTCCCGCGCGGGCGGCACACCGATATCCCTGCGACTGCGCAGGGACGGCACAGATGACGGGGGTGGTGTTGGCGGGCGCTTTCTGTAGGCGTCGAGACGCGTGCGCACCGTCTTCACCGGCACCTCCTCCTCCGAATCGCTGGAGAGGAGGGACCCCCACCCAGAGCAACTAGTGCTCCGGTCGCGCGGCAGCCCCCCCTTCTCGAGGGTCCTCTTCTGCGAAGAAGAAGGGCCCTTACCCCTCACACTACTGGGAGCTGACCCATCGTCAGTCCCAGCAGCAACATTTCCTTGGGGCGTCGACGTCGCGCTGCAACTAGGCGGCGCGACGCGAGCCCCCAAATCGATAGGCATAATCAGGTTCCGGGAATAATGCAGTAAGTCGTCGGCTGAGACTGCCCGGGGAAGGGCAGTGTCAGGACCGGGGGTCTCTTCTGGCTTATTCATGATAAGCAGTTTCTTTCTGTGTTGGCCACTCAAGTTCTCGATGTCGACGTTCGGTCACCCAACTTGCCACTGCGTTACCGTGGTCAAGTTGGGGTCCAGGGCGGACGGCGAGGACGTAGTCTAATCTCTTGGGGCCCCGCCCCAGCAAAACTACTACTAGCTTTCGGCGTGTAACTTCGTTCGATTACGGTTAATAGAGCTGATTCTTTTTGCTATTGATATCTCATATTGCAAACGAATACTTAGATCAAATACGGAACCCTAAAAATGGTGTTAGCAACCTCTCAAAGTTTTTAAAAGACCTATCTAATGATACCTCACACTCCGGAGTAGACAAAAGAAAAATAACATATTCGGGTTACGTGTAGGAGAGGTACCTCAAAAAAAAAAATAACGTATAATAATCAACGTAATAAATACACATATCCATGCAAAGTTTCAGGTTTCTAGCACTCACCGTTTAAGAGGATGGACGGACGTATAGACATGACGAAATACGAATATAGTTCTGAAACTTGTACTACGGTACCCTAAAACTTTTTTTGTTAAAAAGATTAGTATCTACCTATTTTTTCTTGTTGCTCAATCGACTGTGCGAGTGCGCTCCTCGTGCCAAATAAGTTACTGTAACACATTAATCAAGATGTTAATAGCTGGTCAAGTCGATCGCAACAGATGGTCTGTTCGTTGAGGAGTTGCAGACTTGCTGTATTTTTAGGTTATGTTGACGAAGGTCTGATGACAGATAGTAAAATGGTGAAACTTTTGGGTCAGGGCCATTAAATTTAATTATGATTTACTGTAAATCCGTCCGTCTGTCTTGGGCTGTATCTCTTGAACCATGAATAGTTAGAAAGTTGAAATATTCACAGATGATGTATTTATGTTGCCTCTACATATAACAACAAATACTAAAAACAGAATATAATAAAATAATATTTAAGGGGCTCCCATACAAAAAACGCAATTTTTTTGCCGTTTTGGTACCGAATCCTTTGTCCGGCTTGCACTTGGCAGGTTTTTTAACACGCTAACGCTAATGTATACCACCGGTGGCCATGTCCGCGCCGTACACTTTGACTTAGACTTTGAATGTACAGAAAATCGCATCGCTGTGACAGAAAGCATTACTCTTGAGGTGACGGCCGCGTGGACGTATAAAGCCATATAAGATGGAACTTCTGCAACTCCAAACCATAAATAAAGTCTTGCAATTAAAATATCGGAAGCGTAACCTCAACAAAAATATGTTTTGGTTATAAATTCATTGGCCCAACATTAACGAGATCACTGCACATTAGTCTTTGGGCTTCCTTGTAACATCCAAATTGTAATTAATGTTCCACACAAGAAGGGTTCATGAAGTATGGTGGCACTCACTAATTTACGAGCTTATAATTAGTTTGGAGACGTCCCAATTTCAAGTGCACCTCATTGGTAAATGCGTCGTGCTCGCGTGCAAATTTATGCTTTATTTAGTTGTAGTTTGATGGCCTTTTTACCCAGAAGTGAGGAATTAGTAAGGTATTTTTTGTTTTATTCTGATTATTTTTACAGAGTTTGTTTAATATACAGCTATACACATTAAATGGAAATATCTGTTTGTAATTCCAAATTACTAGCTTTCACTAAAGGCATAAAGCAAATATATACGTTATTTTTAAATTAAATTACAATGCTAATGCTGTTTTCGACCACTTCGGATAGTAGGTATATCTGCAAAACGACTGGAGAAATGTGGGCCAAACAAACATCTCTGTCTATCACTTCTGGGATAAAGACATGGTATGTGTTGTATGTCAGTTATAGACTGTCTTTTGTATTAACTAGTACGGTGTCTTGCGCGGTGCTTCGCGCCGCACCACGCCATAGGTTTTGGCCTATAACTTTTGACCCCTTAGGGCTAGGTCAAATTTTCGATTGTTTGGCTTGCCTCCAGATCGAGGGCTATCCATAGAGGTGTCATCCATCATTAGAGCATAAGCAGTTCTCGAGAGCTAAGGGGGGGGGGGGGGGGATTCCCCATTTCTATATATAGATATTACAATAGGAATCGTAAAACGTTAGTGCTCAGGCTCAGGCTGGACTCGAACCTACGATTGTTCTCTTTCCAGGAGGAACGTTTTACCAACTGATCAATACACCACATATCTTTGGACTGGACGAAACGATTTTTTTAATATTAAAAGCTTCTGCATTCCGTATGGTCCCATTTCTTTTTGGTCCCATTCCGACAATTATTTGATCCCATTTCGGTAACCTGAAGTAGGATTTTGTAACAATGTTTGTTTATTATTTTACTAATCGCCTCAATGACAGTGCTCTCGACATAGACAATTTTCAACGTGTTTTCTTGTTTTCTTTCTATAGTTTTTTTATGTTACGGAAAAATAGATATCTGAATGTTTTATGACTTCTTGACTGATAAATGTTTTACCTAAGATATGAATTATATCGTTATTTTCCGAAACACTTTATTTGTGTCGATGACATCTGTAGCCCAAGAAAATATATCATATTTTAAGATATTTTTTTTACAATGTAAATCTGAAAAACAACTCTGAATTTGAACTAGGCTGCGTCATTCACCACGTGGTGTTGGATATGTACACACATTATTATGTTAACAAATATAAACAATTTTTAGTGAAAACGGCGTATTTTAAATTATATTTTATTGTTTTTTTTTTGGTTTCTAGATTAAATTAAGATCGACGGTCGAACAAATGAGAAAAAAAAGTCTCAGTAGTTCGACGGTCGAACAAATGAGAAAAAAAATTCTCACTAGTTAGACGATCGAACTGATGAATCGAACTAGTGAGAACAAAGGAAAATTTGAGAGACCTTGATAGTTTAAATACCTATACCAAATTTAGTCAGTCAGCCTTTTCAGAGATAAACCAGAACAAACAGGTACAGAGAATAATTTTTGTTTTTCAATCGACTATATACCAAAAATGAAGGAGCGGAATGAATGAATCGGTTAACACAGTCCAGAGATAAATCTCTGGACTGTGTTAGACTGTCTCAAAGCTCTTTGAGACAGTCTTGAGAATGCCTCGATAATGTCTTGTCGTCCCATTGTTTTTTGTATATTATTGTTCGACAAAATTTTAAATGCATTTAGTGAATAGCTGTATAATTTGGAAAAACATACAGATGGACAGAAGAACAGATTGGCTTCGTGTTGCAGTGGTATGAGCATGCGATTGCCAACCCCGAGGTCCAAGATACGATTCCGGGTCGAATCAAATATTTGTGTGAATCACAAATGTTTGTTTTGGAGTTTGGGTATTTTCTATATATACCTAATATGTAGAAATATATACGAGTACCTATGTATGTTTATCAGTCATCTACATACCATAATACAAGCTTATATTGACTTATTTTGGACTAGATGATGTGTGAGAATATCCAAAAATATAAAAAAATATATTGTTAAATATTTGATACCTTCAATATTATTTAGATAATGTGTATGGAGCAATAGATAACAAAGAATGTGTTATATACCAGGAACCAGGAACAATACGACCAATTTATGTTTCTGGCATAATATTCTTAAATACGCCAACACGTAAGCCCAATAATTTCAGTAAGTACCTACTGAGTTTCCAAGAATGATCTCAAATGAGCTCTTCTTTGTTTCGAAGAAGTAAACCTGTCATTACGTTGCACTTTGCAGATAATTTGGTGTTTTGTCTCCAGTAATTTGCTGAACTGTTGATACTGTACTGTATAGTTGGTTTGTTTCCTTTCAATACATTGTTGTTATTATTGTAGGTATAAAGAGTTAAGGGATTTTACAATGCAGGAAGACCGTGGTAATTACCCGTGGTATTGTAGTATACACCAACATGTGCCACTGGTGGGTCTTTTTCTTTTTATTTAATTTAATTTTATTTAATTTATTTAAAAACAAACAGATTTTTTTAGATACATAACCAATGAAATGAAATGAAATGAAATGAAATGATTTATTTATTTGTATAGGTCACTAAATGGCTCTTACAAACGTCAGTAAGTACTTAAAATAAAAAATATCATTGCTTCTATATTTATATGTACTGCCAGATTCGCAAAGCAATAAGTAGAACCGAGATAAAGAACCTGGCAATAAAACTCTCGGTCACTCTTTTTCAATAATTGACTCATTTACACATTTTCTTAAGACTAAATGTGGACGAATGTACATTGGTCTCGGTGTCAAAATCAATACGCCAATTTTACATACCATTTTACATACCAATTTTACAGAACCATCATACGAGTATCATTGTAGACTTACAGTTTCATGTATTTTAGAAAAAAAGATTACATAAAAAAAAACAAAGAACTGCAAATTTAAAATTTAAATTACAACATTACACCTAAAATAAAGCTACAATCTGACAATCTGACAATCTGACAAAATTAGAAAATTAGACAACGGTCTACGGGTATTTTTTTTTCCCCGTAGACCCCCTTTTAACTGTAACAATCCACAGTGGTACTATGGGTAATTACTCAAAGATATTTCTTTCCCCTTGACCCACGGCACTAGAAATGACAAATGCATGTTTACATTTTACCTACATTTCGCCTGTAACTTTGCTGGATAGTGATTATTAAAAATACCTCAAAAGTTGCAATAAAATGTTTGAGACTGTAAATGTATACTACTCACTTGTACCATTTGTACTCTTTTTGCACTGTTTTTTACCCGACCCCAAAAAAGGAGGATGTTCTGAATTCGACTACCTATGTCACAGAATAGAGAATAGTAATTACATACATAACTTGCACTCCGACGTTAATTAAAGCACATCAGAGAACATAATTCGAACGTTAGGGTGTCAGGAAAGTACCAGCATAATTTGACCAATAATTATGACGTCAATGCCTCAATATCAACTCTATGGTCAATGCCGTGTCACAAACAAGAGACAACCCTTACTGACTTACAACTTCAAGTTGTCGCTGACGTCACGTATTTTTTGTGATTGTTAGGCGAGTAACCATTGTAGTTACAGCAAAACGTTCTTAGGAGACCTTCCCTAACTTTTTGAGATATTTTGAACTGCATTTCACAGATTTTGCAAAAATCTTACAGTTAGCAAAAAATATGCAAAAAGTCCAATTTTTTTTTGTGCCAGTCGATTCTATTTCATGTGGGGATCAAAATACTCTCTATGGGACCATTTTAGCTTTGAGTACTAGGAAAGGAAAGGAAGACCCTAAGTTTTAAACCTGATCAGTTTCGCCTTACACTATTGATTACAATAGTGTAAGGCGAAACTGATCAGGTTTCGGATCAGGAACATCTATTAAGATGTTCCACTACAGGGATCTTCCCAAAATGTAGGCGTTTAATATGCCTTCACTTCGCCAGTCACTGATGGTCCCACGTTATAAGGAACCAGCCTATTGCCATTCCGGTACTTTGGGTATCTTACCATAGCCTAGTCCGTCTGCCAGTCACACTATAACTTTGCGTAACTTAAAAAAACAACACGTTAAAACCAAAATATTATGTTTATTGCTTTCCAAAATACTCTCTTTTACATTTTAAACATTTTTTTATGCGATCGAACCATTTATTAAAACAGGAGGACCACAGATCTGAAGGCATGTTTTCTACGTGCTGATTGAACGCTCTTCGGAGTTGGTAAAAGTGAAACCTCTCATCAAATCTTTGATTTTGGGGAAAATACAGAAATCATAGGGTGCTAGGTCGGGGCTAAGCGCAGGATGGGTAACGAGTTGTACTTTTTCGGAAGCTAAAAATGTTGGCCGTGTGTGAAGAAGCGTTGTAATGATGTGAGGAATGAAGGAGAACTTTTTCTAACACCCTGGGTAAACAAATGGTAGAATACCACTCGGCATTGACACTCTTTTGATCTTCAAGAGGAATTGTACAGATGGGACCCGTAGCTGAGAAAAAAAACGCGATCATTTTTTACCAACGTTTCTCGCCTGCCTCACTTTTGTTGGCTTGTTTTCATTTTCAAACACCTATTCACAAGATTGCTGTTTTTTTTAGGGTTCAAAACAATAAATCCACGTTTCGTCTCCTGTGACAATGTCATAAACAGTATTAGAATGTCCGAGGTCGTACTTCAGTAGCATCTGTGAGCACCATTCCACGCGAGCCCGGTTCAGCTCCGCTGTCATTTCATGAGGGATCCAACGACAACAAAGTTTCCGAACTTTCAATTCTTCGTGTAAAATTTTCTGGATTTGACTCATACCAATCCCCAATAGTCCTCGAATTGTCGCATAGGTAATCCGCGGGTTTTCTTCAATTAACCGCTTAACAGTAGCCACACTATTTTCGTTGACGGCAGTTGAAGGCCGCCCTTCACGAAATTCGTCATGTAAAGAAACTAGACCTCTCTCAAATTCAGCAAACCATCGCCTCACGGTGCTCAAACAAGGTGCTTCTCTCCCAAAAGCATTTTGAAGACGAGCGGCACAGTCTTGCGGAAAGAGAGAACTTTTAAAATCATAAAAAATCATCGCTATAAAATCTTTTCGACTTAATTCCATTTTTTGTTGCATACGTAGACCTTTGATGTGTGATAAAAAACAAGTGACAAATGATTTCCCGCCAATTGTTTTTTTTTATTACTAAGAAGGTTGCAACGTTTAAAAAAATATAACATTCGAAATTCAAATAGTTCCGATTAGCTAGAAGTGCAAAACTTTTAGTGTGCCCCATGTACTTCATACAGTTAAGGATTACTTAGGCCCTGGACATATTGACCTCATAGCATTCTTTAGATATTACTATTAGTAGGTATTTTCGGGATATTTCATATTGGAGACTCAAACAACCAAACACCAATAGTAGGTACTTACGTAATGTTAACGACCATGACAATTTAAATATTCCTTAGATATTACACACACACACACACACACACATATCACGCCGACATCCCCGAAGGGGTAGGCAGAGGTGCATTACACACCCGCAATTTACCAGTATTTTTAGTCCCACGTAATAGGGGGCAAGCCTATTGCCGTCACCGGGCATACATATAATGGATTATGTCCAAAATGGCCGAATGAATTTAATAAAAAGTAGCAGCTATATTGTAATTTTGACAAAAAATTTGAAACCCGTTGCGATGAAATGTTGATGAAAGACAACAAAATCTTACGTGCCAGCCGCTGTGGCACAGCCAATTAAAAGTCTTGGGCGTCTTTCCTCTCTGTGAAACTTACTTATAAATGTAGATTATAATAATTTCACAGTAGGTAAATTACAGGATGTTGGTGTGTTTTGTGATTAATGTTTACACGAATCGAATTAAATTTTATATTTCGCGCTAATTTATGCATTTAAATATACCCTGTTTTATCGCGGACCCACTAATTTGGCAACACTAAAGAGGTATTATATTTTATTACATTTCACTACTGCTGTAAAATCAAAGTTCTAAACTATATGAGACATTAAATTTCGGTCGGTATTTATGATCAAATCAAATATTTATGTATTCAGTAGATCAACTCTTATTAAGATTGAGATCGGGGTAGAGACCGATATAAAACTTCAGAGAGTAGAAAACATTTTTTTTAATATTAGAAGTCATTGAACGTGTGATTTTCTTCTGTAAAAAAATATTTACAAGTCCATTGATGTAGTATCTATTCGTGGGTTTGAATCCTAACTAGAACAATTCGTTGTGTGATGAGCGCGAGACGGGACAATGGAACAGAACGTCATGGGTGTGGGGGACTCGTGGTCTAGTGGTATCCAACAAAGTTAACACATTGCAAAGGTTAAGCAAGTCAGGCTGGTCTTAGGATGGGTAACCATTTCTTAGGACACTGAGACCCCTCCGTGCCTCGGAGAGCACGTTAAGCCGTCGGTCCCGGTTGTCATACGAACATCTATGGCAGTCGTTAGGGGTAGCTGGAACCCTAAATCAAAAATCTTCGCGGTCTAACTACAGAACTTCAATATCGCCCATGGGTTGTGAAGGTCAGATTATGGCAGTCGCTTCACGGAAAATAACGAAGTTCAGCCGAATCGCAGTTAGACTGGAAAGCTGACCCCAAGTCAGTTGGGAAAAGGCTCGGTGCATGATGAAGCAGAACTTGTACTATCAGTACTACATAACTCATACTTATATTATTCATACTTGTGAATACATGTACGTAGAAAACACCAAAACTCAAAAAACAAATATTTCTATTTCGTAAAAATATTTGACCCGACCCGGTGCTCGAACCCGGGTTGGTCTCACGCAGGTCATACGTACAACTAACTACTCCACTGAGGCAGTCTGTATGAATTGCATAACCTTTTGTAATTTCCCGCTTAAAAATAGTTCGTCTAGTCGAATTAGCGAATGGTCGGCTAAAATTGTATAACAAAAACCTTGGTACTGCAAAGCTGAATATTCCAAGAAAACTTTAAATACATTGCACTAGATTTGTGTCTGACTACGTTTGTCAACCGAAGTCCATCAGATATTGTTATAGATTTGTTTGCACTGTTTGTTAAATTGTGCGATCCTTATTTACGAGTATTTCTTAACCAACTTATTTTTTTAATACTATAAATGGGAAAGTAACTGTCTGTTTGTCTGGCTTTCACGCCTAAACTACGTAACCAATATAAATGAAACTTGGTAGATAAATACTTTAGAGCCTAAGAAAAGATAAAGGTTAATTTTTATCCTGGTAATATGTTTCCAAGGGAAATGGGGTCGAGAAAACTATTAAACGCGGGTGAAACCGCGATGATTAGCTAGTAAAATAATTTGGGTAATAAACTGACTTCAAATTACCAGAATTGGACCAAATAATTGCCGGAATAAGACCAAATAATTGCCGGAATAAGACCAAATAATTGCCGGAATAAGACCAAATTGAAATGGGACCATACAGGAGGCAGTAGGTATCAAATTCTTTAATATCGGTTCACACACTACAAAGATACTCGTATATAAACACACATACACACACATCACGCCTATATCCCCGAAGGGGTAGGCAGAGGCGCATTAAACACCCACAATTTGCCAGTATTTTTAGTCCCACGTACTAGGGGGCAAGCCTATTGCCGTCATCGGGCACTCTAGAAAGTGTGTTATTAAGTTGAAACCCGTTGCCTTGCGATGAAATGTTGATGAAAGGCAACAAAATCTTACGTGCCAGCCACTGTAGCACAGCCAATTAAAGTCCTGGGCATCTCGGACTATGAAAGATATATGAGGTAACAAATATATAAAATACAGTCAAATTTAGAACCTCCTTCTATTTTGAATTCGGTTACAAAGTAGTCAGTCTAATTGTTTTGTGTGGCTGTCTGTCAGCGAAAGTATAAACAATGACTATGCGCTTTTCCAACTAAACGCGAGTTACCATTTCTCACTTTTATTGGAAAAATTTAATTGTTGTCATAGATAATGAACTGCGTAGTGCCAAGGCCATAAGGAAGGGTGACACAGCGACCAGTTCCAGAGAATTCAAATAAATCTCGATGATTTTACGAAGAAAGAAAGGACTCAATTGACATTAGAGCATGTAAAATAGGGAAAATAACAAAATAAAACACTCAAGAAACAAAAGTTCATTCAAAATTCGGCCACCTTTTGCAGGTGACAGACAATTGAAATACTTACCTGAACCACAACTTCTATCTAGAAGCTTTGAAACTAATACCTAACTACTGAAATCTCTAAATTGTTGCGAAATTGGTTTGTTCATCATTTTCAAGTGGTTGAACCGATTTTGGTAAAATTGGGCATTTTTCGGGCCAAGGCCAGGTATGCGCTTGGGAGAATTACCCGAGGAAGCCAGTGGACTTTTCCCACCTGTGCGGCCTCTGTAAATTGGCAATTTCGGATAGAAATTGTTTAACATTCCATGTCCATGAGCATACTTCATAAATATAGTTTATGGTTTCAATTGTCGGCACTTAGTGGAACTTACTGTAATACATGATAAACAAACACTTGTAAACATGTGTTTAAAAAAGTACTTTTTTAAATACTGAATGGATTCAGGCGTTACCTGGCGAAAGTCCATGATAAAATAATGGAAAATTGATGTTTAAATTTAAATAATTGCAATGATTTCGCTAAATAGAAGACATGTTAAACGTCGACAGATGTTTCGCCTACTCACGAGGCATTATCAAGACTATCTCAAGGAGACAGCTGCTTCTGCTTCCATTCAGTATTTAAGAACAGCAAGCATAGCTCTCCAGGTCACGTTATATATAAAGATCATGAAGTTTCATCGAACAGCTAGGCTGTATCTTTGAGATAGTCTTGATAATGCCTCGTGAGTAGGCGAAACATATGTCGACGTTTAACATGTCTTCTATTTAGCGAAATCATTACAATTATTTAAATTTCAACATAAATTTTCCATTGCTTTACTTTTTTAAACTTTCACGTTTTGTTTTTGTGTTTTTATTTGATTAACACACTTGACAATTAATATGCTCCTTTTCATCGCAGATAGGTTTGTATGGGATACGTGAAAGGTAAAGTTAAAATTAACGGGTATAGTCGTGAGTGACGATTAGTGTACTCATATTAAAAAAAAATAACATTGTCAATAACGTGTCTATGTTTAAAAGACAAGTTTTTTGTTCTGTGACAGATTGAATTCTCAGGCCAGTTGCTTTTAGTTGGGACAAAGTTTGATGGTTTCAAAATAGTGTATATAGACAGCTTCCGTCAGCTCTGTTAGCTAACTGGGGAAACGGTCAACGATTCGTAATTTAAGAAGAAACTGAAAAGTATAACACGACTATTCAATCTGTAAATATAGCCAATCAATTACTAGAATACAAAAATATACACACACATAATTCGGTCAAATTAAATCGAAAAATACGGGTTAAGTTACAAAACTTTGCACCTAGCTGAAAATTCTTCAGTTCTACCTAAAACTAATACCAAATATCTTCTTCTTCTGGTAAAAAAGTTGTTGAAGGTTAAAAGATTTTTCTCGTTAATAGTGAATTTTATCCTGAGATGTTTATGGCTTTTTATAAAGCCACAAACCTCTGGATAAAATTCACAGGAAATTAGTCCAACGAGTTATATTCTACACACTATGCTGCTCCTATGGGTTGTAGCGTGATGTCATATAACCTATATTACTCGCTAATAATGTAGCTTTAAATTGGTAAAATAAAATTTAAAATCGGTAAAGTAGTTTCTAAGGAAACGCCTTGTCACATAAAAACTCTTCCTTTCTGTCCCCTTATGGGTAGAAAATCCTTTCTTATCGGATGACTACGTTATACAAAAAGAATACACCCTCCGAGTTTTAGTTCTATACGATTAGTGGTTTAGGCTAAAGGTTGACCAATCAGTCAGTCATTCAAGACAAAGCATTTTATAATATGTTGTGTAGTTAACTTGCCCTGAATTAATGACTTCCGACGTTTTAATTTTTAACGCACCCACTTAAACAAAAACACTAAAATCAAGGGTATAAAAGTGTTGTTATGGTTGTCATATTTTGAGTTCAAAGTGGTGCTTGGTGCTTGTATTTACAGAAAATCCTATTTTATAATCTTTAACTCTACGTAACACAAACCAGGTGGTCGATAAACAGATCTAATTATATTTTTATATGTTATCCATTACATTTTCCTTTTCTGATCTCTGTAAGTACATAGAATTGCTTATTAAAAATTAATGTTACGAAAAACACGTTTGAATGAACCTATTTTTTATAACAACCTATTTTCTACAAAGAAAATCTACTAAATCCTACTAAAATCAGATAAAAAGGAAGTTTACCTCAATCATTTTCTTTACTCGCAATCTTACTGCCAAAATTTATTGTGATTTTTCTCTGAAGTCTCGTATCATAAAGTATTTCGGCGAAGTGGTTAATAGTAGCTTGTCATAGGAAAAAGAGTATTTTGTTAATAAAATCGTAATAGTCTGACATGACAATATTTTACTGCGAATATCTCGCACAACCTGGTTTCTTGGTAACGAGTTCATTGATGTTCTGGGTAAAAATAGTCATAATCAGTTTATAACATAACTTACCTGACGATATGACGTATAAGACTAATTCCTTCAAATTCAATAGGTAAAAACTATATATTTATCACATTCGCTTCTAATATTAGGTGTTGGATCTGAGCTTTTCTTACACATAGGGAAGTGAGTGATGGAAACGAAAACTTTCATCCACAAAATAAAACAAGCTGTTTGACCTCGGTCTTAAGTACCTAGAGGGTAGTATATATTAACCTTATTTTTTTATATTGGGTTCGCCAAATTGACGCCGCCCGCCTGGTGGTAAGTCGTGACGACGTCTAGCGATTGTGGGCCACTCTCACAGCACACAATACTATAGAGAGTGACCCTCAACTTGACGACCTACTGATGTCCCTCTTCACGCTCAGCTCAAAAAACCCAGGATTATATGTGGGAGGAAATATGTGCACAGGCAGGGCGTTCCATCGCCACTATCGTTCGGCAGAGAAATGAACGTTTAAAACGTTCGGTTCTCGCGAACATGCTATTCAATGTGTGGGAATGGCATCCCTGCCCGGCACGCGTTGTTCGGGATCGGAAGGAAGAGGGTTGGATCAGGTAGACGAGCTGTTCAGAACACTAGCCGTGGTAAATACGGTAGAATGCGGCCAAGGAAGCGATTGTTCGGCGCTGAGCTAGCGGCTCAAGGCTTCCCGTTACCTCCAGACAATCTATAATACGGATAGCGCGTCGCTGCATAGCCTCGAGAGCGTCCAGCAAATACTTCGCGAAGCCGTCCCAGAGCTAAGAGCAGTATTCCACGCAGAGTCTAATCTGCGTCTTGTACAGCCAACACCTCTGGTGCTGTGTAAAGAATCACTTTATCAAGATACTTTCTTCAAGGGAATATTCAGTTCTTCGAGCAATAAGGCAGAAAAAAGACTGCGATTCATTTGGTACGAGTCCAGTATGCATACCTTATACCTTTGATACCAAGTCCACGAGGATGCGGTACCTTAACCACCATTTTTATTACCTAACTATTTACCAAGCTTCTTCAGGTATCATTATATTCTAACTTGTACCCAATAGAGATCTTTCACCATAGATTGAACTTGATAACTAAACCAATGTCGTCTATTCTTGTTGTCAGTCACTTGACGTCCACCGGAAGCGACGCACGCGCAGGTGTCGCCTACTTAACGCTTGTCAACGTTTCCGCTTTCTCAATGAACGGCAACGAGTTAAGAAATAGAAATCTTCGAGTAGACAGAAATAAGATTAGAACTGTTTTCCTAGAAATTATGATTTGAATGATTTGAAAGTATGAGGTGCTAACTAATAGGTTACCACCATTTCTTAAAGCAGTATTATTATAATGTCACTTTGACTTTAAGCTACTTTTCACTTTACGCTATTCCAAAGGTTTTCTTTTTCACATCGTTATCTTTAAGATTAATGTACAAAAAGTGTGTTTATCACATTGAGTATCTATATTATGTAGAGGGCGAGTATCACCCGTTCTTCGTGGTGAATACTAAGCGGCTCTGGTATAGGTTGTTCAATATATGTTTGCGTTCCACTAGGGGCGCCACATTACATTAAAACACGTCAAAAACAAGATCTCAGAACAATAACTACAAACAATAATTAGTTGCACTTATTGCCACGCAACAACTTAACCACTGGAAATAACTTCTGCGTGTGTACCAGAGACGCCCGGCAACGGACGTAAGAGCGGCCGCGGCCTTAGACCTAGAAACTGGGAAGCTGTTATGACGTTACGTCATCCTCGACTGTTTGATTGTTCTGATGTGCAGAGTGGTTGTTAGTCGTTCAGAGCGAAATAGTTGCCCAGAGGTTTAACACTTCCAGTTTAATTAACTCAAGCTCAGCTTAGTTCAAGACAAGACGGCTTTGTGTTTAAAATATGTTAAAATTTGCTAATGCTGGTAAATTTACAAGTACTCTAAAAAGGATTTGCAGATTGTACAAATATCTAACTTCAACCAAGCATCCGATTAATATACGAGAACCTACATTTTACGTCTCAAATGTGCTTCTGAAAACGCAAGATTGCAATGCATTGCATAACGCTCATTAAATCAGCTAAATATATCGAACAGTGAACACAAATACATCACATTAAAGCAGACCGTTGACAAATTTATTTACGTTCATATCAAGCTGAAGTCTCAGCCTTACTTGTCCGGTTACAAGGCAATTTCATCAAAGCGTTTAGATATGAAACTTTCGTATCCATTTGTTCAACATCAATAAACTGCTGTTACGAGGAGTCTGGACTTTGTGACTGACTTTATTGCTACTGTAAGACTGTAGTAGTAAATTTGTAATGGACTTAAAGGGAGTTTAAATGCTGTTTGATTTACAATTTAACCGTTTATTTGTTTACAAATCTTCAAAGCTTTATTTTTTAAGTTTCTAAGGGATTTTTTTCACAGTGCATTCTCATATCATAGATAATTCGGAAAAAATACATAGGAAAATATAACGCTGCAGACATTACATATGATCACACTTCTTGATCACTGGGGTAGGCAGAGACCAGATACTAAGATTTTTTAGCGAAAACAGGGCGTCCCCACCTCCCCCTTTAAAATCGAAACGCTCTGGTGTGAAGAACCTGAAAAAAATCATGATGAGCGGATGGTATAACTCTATTAGTTCAGGGCTTTTATGAGTTACTACGGAACCCTATCTTATACATGGCTCGACACGCATGTGGCCGGTTTTTTTTGTAACCAGTGACAGGCCTATGTCACTCGCCTAACAATCGCAAAAAATACGTGACATCAGTGGCAACTTAAAGTTGTAAGTCAGTAAGGTGGTCTCTTGTTTGTGATACGGCATTGACCATAAAGTTGATATTAAGGCATTAACGTCATAATTATTGGTCAAATTATGCTGGTACTTTCCTGACAACCCTAACGTTCGAATGATGTTCTCTGTAAACAAAAGAATGTGCTTTAATTAACGTCGGAGTGCAAGTTCTGTATGTAAGTACTACTCCCTATTCTGTGCCAGTGGTAACAGTACTATAGATTCCGCTAAATGACTTAAAATAGGTAAGTTTAAGCTATTTTACATTATTTTCAAGTAGAAAGGTGGTAATCTTTCGGTCGAACATGTCCAAAAACAACACTAAAACAATCAACAATTATTTCTTCAAATAAGTGGTTTGCTAGATTTATAAATTGGAACGTGCGTGCGAACAAATAGAAATGTATGGCATCAAGCGTTTATATAAATTGATAGTAATTTGTCAACAGTACCACAGCATGTAGTGTAAGTTTTATGGGATTGTTCAACTATTAATTTAGTTTAGATAATACACACTGGTGCAGTTAATTGACTTCATACTTACTTAATTACTATAATTTTATCAACACTAACGACCAAATACTGAAACGTCACTCAAATAAGCAGATTACTGATATAACGAGTGGGCCGTAGAACATTGAAACTTGTTGATTAACAGCAAGCTCATTTTTCGTAAGTAGGTAGCTTTATTTTACCGAGTCCTACACCTATTTCTAAAAAAGAAATCTCAGATAAAGTAGTTAACAGAGTAATCCAGTTAAAATATTTGGAACAAAATTGTAAGGTTGCATGAATTCGTTTAGAGCTGCAAATTAGTGCAGGTCTTAAGTACATTATTATAAATAAATATCAAAAGTTTCCATCGATCCGACTTGTGCTAAAAAAATATTAAAGGTTGAAGTTGAAAATTTTTGGTTTTTTGGATTTTTCTCGTATACAGTAAATTATATCAAAAAATAGTTTTATACAAAATTGTAGATAATAAAAAACCTACAAAAATAACCTGAAACTTCTTTCCTAGGAATTACCATTTCTGAGAGATTGCGGTTATCGACTCTGTCGTGATGTTATATAGCCTATATTACTCGCTAAAAATGTAGCTTTTTATTACCGAAAGAAATTTTAATTCCCGTGTAAAATTAAAATATAGATTCTTTTACGAGTTTTTACAGTATTAAATAATATACAGGTATGTGTTATTAGTATCTGCTTACCTCCTCATGAATAATACCATAGCTATACACAAATAATTATAAATAGTTCAAGTACAAAAATGTCTACGAATGAAAAAAAAACAACTTTTCAAAATACTCGTAGTTTATTATAAAATCTTTCGATCTCATGGAATCAGCTAAATCGAGCAAAGTTTGTTTGATTTAAAAATAAAATCTTTGATCTTTGATGAGGATTTGTTATCGCATGATTCTAATAACTATTGAAAATAGAATATTAGCTAAGTGTTATAAGAGAACCGACCACTTTATAATTTATTTTTTTGCTCGAATTTCATTTAACCGAAAACGGTTGACCGACGTCTTTTTAGCTATATGTATCTGCTTATTATTTCACGTGTTTAGATATTTACCTAGTCGAATTATCATGATTTTGTCATAGGAATTACTTTATCGAACTATAATTAGCCGATTTAATTTTACAATATAACTTTTTGCCTTTGGTCGAAACCTTCTTTCAGTAAAATTGTTTATCTACAAACTTTCCCTCCATGTGGTACGGTCTTGGGACGCAGTGTATGATACACCTCTACATTTCCCCTTATACCACTACATACAATAAATCAAAGTCCTCCGCAGCGTCTGTTTGTATTGTATCGTTCGTGATAAATGAAAATGGATCGTGTGATACTCTAGGAAGATTTAAGTAAACATATAATTTGTCACGGGTGAAACCGTGCACATCCGCTAGTCGCTATTAAAATCTTACACACTAAACTTCACCTCCGCTCTACTTTCTAACTACTTCTACATAAATAAACATTGATTTGACCGCGTCCGCCTCCAGTCAGCCACGAAGGTCCGCAGTTTAGATAGAAATATTAAAAATAACCGCAGTTACATTGACGAGGTTAACCTCTAGCCGTGACAAACAGACGAATGGAGTAAATGATTTTTTACATTATTAATTTTTCATTTTTGTTTTCGAATATCATAAGATCATTCTTATTCTTCCTTGTGTTGTATGAAGTAATAAATATAATAATGTTACAGTAAGTATTTCATTGAAATGAAAATGTGACATTTATACCTATCACTTCACTATAACTACATATTATAAAACAAAGTTGCTTTCATTCTTAGATCTTTACAATTACGCAATGGATTTTTATGCACTTTTCACCAATGGATAGAGAGGTTGTCAAGGCAGGTTTTTAGTAGGTAGGTACTTATATAATTTATTAAGCGGCCAATGCCGAGGGCGTCCGACAATGCAAAAAAATCAATGTAATGCAATATGAAAGGATATAAAAAAAAACTAAATTAAAAAAAATCTTGTTTTAAGTTTTGTTTGTTTATCTGAAGATATGCAGATATACTCAACGAATTTTCTTGCAAATTTCACGGATAGTATAATTATACTAAGCTCAGCTTGGGGCAACTTTTTGTTCGTTTCATCAAACTCGGATAATAGCAAATAATTGTCAGTATGAACGATGATAACTTTAGACATTAGCACCCAATGCAATAAGTTAGAAGCGTTGGTGGCAAGGACCTATTCGGGAACAACACACCTTTACAACATGTACTTCGAGATGAGTGTTGATTAACTCATTGACGACTAAGTAATATCAGTTTTCTATCATCATTCATCATTATTCACCGAGCCTTTTCCCAACTAAAGTTGGGGTCGGCTTTCCAGTCTAACTGCGATTCGGCTGAACATCGATATTTTCCGGGAAGCGACTGCCATCTGACCTCCACAACCCATGGGCGATATCGAAGTTCTGTAGTTAGACCGGTCGGATTTTTGATTTAGGGCTCCAACTACCCCTAACGACTGCCATAGATGTTTGTATGACAACCGGGACCGACGGCTTAACGTGCTCTCCGAGGCACGGAGGGGTCTCAGGGTGTCTTAAGAAATGGTCACCCACCCTAAGACCGAAAATAATTTGTTTTCTATAATAATTATAATTCAAATATTTACAATAAGAATTACAATTTATATAATTATGTACAAAAAATATTTACACTACAAAATGTCGTTTAAAAAATCCAAATCCTTAATTTAAATATTTACTAATCACAACCAATATGATTGCACTGTTGTTTTCAACTTTAAACTGTGTCATATATTTTGACTTTAAGAATAAATTTATCTTTGTGTTGTTTATAAATAACCTGTAACCGGAACAAATGTACAGAACACCGTCAGTGGCTAAGGCACAAGGTGTTAAAGCTGCCCGAGCTCCACTGCCAGCCATCGCGTCTTTAGTCGCCCAAGACACTCCGCTCAGAGCACACGCGCCCACACGCGCACGCGTTTATCCCGCCGCAAATCGCGAAATAACAAAAATAAAAGCCACTTTCAAAATATTGTATAAACAAATAATGACTGCGTAAATAAATCAAGATGTCGTTTTGTAGGATTACTGGTCGCAGTAGAGGGCTGCCGAAGCCCAATTATTTTCCACTTCTTGCTCCTATTTCACCTGCTGATGCAAAACGATGCTGCCGAATCACTGGCAAATCTTACGGGCTGCCTTCGCATCATTACATTCCAGTTCTACTTACAGCCCGTTCTTCGAAGACAAAATGTAAAATAACAAACGTATCTGGAGAGCTTGGACCACATCACTATGCTCCGGAAATTAATTACGGAAATAGAAAACATGAAATTTTACCGGACTACAGGTATATTTTTCCTATTCTCGATGGATCTACAGACGCTCAAAAAATTTTAATGGAAATGTTATTGGCCAAACAAGTAAATGACGATAAGCGCTACGTGTATACTGTCCAAGAGAGAAGATGTAGCTTGGTGTTATCTGCTCAAATGGAAGCAGCTGTGCGTGATGGTGATGTGAGAGATGTTATGCTGGCGAAAGATTCTGATACAGTATTGATCAAAACAAAACACGGTCGTAGTGTATCCATGGATTTCAAAGATTTTACTGAAGATGTAGAAATATATGAAGGTGAAGGGCCAAATGCTGAAGTTTTAAAGCAAAGAGAAATGGAAGAGTTGGCAGAGAAGAAAAAGAAGAGAAAACGGGCTTCTGGACTATCTTCTATGAAGAAAATATTTGAAAAGAAGGAACAGTTAGCTGAAGTACAAGAAATGGAAGAAGAAAAACTACGCCTTGATAGGAAATTCAAAAAAGCCAAATTAGAAGAACATAGACATGAGAAGCATGATATTAAGACCTTCAATTGCAACAACTTTGATGCACAGCATATGCTTTCAAAGTCAAGTATTATTATGTGCAGTGGAGAATGGCGTGACCAAATGCATCCTTTGATTGAAACCTTTGACTCTGAGAACTTTGAAAAAGATATCAATAAAGAACACATTGTTTTGAAAGCTAACGCATTACCGACACCGATAGCGATCACTCCATACCATTGTGAAACGAAATCTTATGAAGTTGATCGTAATATAAGTGAAACATCTATCTCTTTGGAAAGTGTGCCCTGTGTAAACCCCTTAAAACCGATAAAAACCCGTCCACCAGAGGCAATATTAGACGCTGTTAAAGAATTGTCTGAAGAGCGATTATCTGAAACTGCGGATATTATAGAAAAATTAATTGAAAGTGATAAAATACATATGCTACCTACGATGGATGATTTACATGAAGTTGTTAGAAATATAAAAAAAGGCAAAAGGGAAAAAGTGGCTAAAATACCTGGACTTGCATTAGATATAAATAAGGCTAAGAAGTTTATACCTGGCCAAGTTATTAACACCCCTCAAGGACCAATTTTCGTTCCTGGACAAACAGTTGATACACCTACTGGCCCTATCTTTGTTCCTGGATTAAGTGTTAACACACCAACAGGCCCGGGTTTAATCCCTGGTCATATTGTTTCAACTGAAAACACAGATGAGCCGTTTTTCTTGGCTGGACAATTAGTCAATACACCAAATGGCGAGGAATTTGTTTGTGGACAAACATTAAAAAGTAAAAACGATACGTATCGCTTTGTTGAAGGGCAGACAGTTCAAACAGAAGATGGCTTTAAATTTGTACCAGGAAAAATTATTAATACTGATTCAGAAGAATTGTTTGTTCCTGGTCAAACGATACAAACGCCTGAAGGAATTAAATTTATACCTGGGCAGACAATCACTGAAAATGGTCAAATTACATTCACCCCTGGACAAAATGCAAAGATTGACAACGAGTGGCAGTTTATTCCTGGTCAAGTAGTACACCAAGACTCTGAGCTACATTTTGTACCAGGAGCTACAATTGCTACACCAAATGGTCTTAAGTTTGTACCGGGACAAACAGTGGCAGTTGATGGTGAAACTTGTTTTGTGCCCGGTATTACTAAAAGAACTGATAAAAATGTACTGGAGTTTATTCCAGGCACTATGGTAGAAACAGTGGATGGTACTAAATTTATTGAAGGTCAAATAGTACAAACTGAATGTGGTGAAAAGTTCATGCCTGGGAAAACTATAGTTCAAGCTGATGGTCACATTGAGTTCTCAGTTGCTAAATCAATAGCGGATATTACATTTAGTGAAAGTGCTCCATTGGGTTTGCCCATCGATATAAAGACATGTTCTGTTTCTGAAGAATCTTTGTACGTTTTTGGGCACATGATACAAACAGAAAAAGGAATTGCGTTTTTTTCAGGTCCTAAGATACCTGAATTAGATGGATGTCCAAAAGTTGTCCCTGGAAGACTTGTAAAGAATGAAGTCAATGAATCTCGTTTTGTTCCTGGAATGATGGTTGAAGGAATTTTTGTACCCGGCCAAATAGTGTATACTGAGAACGGAGAACAGTTTGTACCCGGGCAAGTAGTAGATACAACTGATGGTCCCAAATTTGTACCTGGACAAGTAGTCAATACCAAATCTGGACCCAAATTTGTCCCTGGCCAAACAATACATACTATAGATGGTCCTCGTTTCGTACCAGGTCAAATCATTGAAACCAAAGCTGGTCCAACATTTATACCAGGACAAGTGATATCAACTGAAGATGAAGGATCAAGATTTGTCCCTGGTCAAGTAGTTGATACTGAAGAAGGGCCAAGGTTTGTACCGGGTAGAGTAATTGAAACTGATGATAATGGTGTCACGTTTGTTCCTGGCCAGATAGTTCAAACACCAGAAGGATTAAAGTTTGTTGCTCCTGATTTAACTGAAGGTGATGAAGGCCTCGAATTTTCTGTGCAAAGTTTTGTGGTTACTCCTGAAGAACTTAAACTCCTCAAGGTAAAAACGAATCCAAATGATACAACATCCACAAAAGGTGAATTAACTATTGATAGAAATATGTTGCGGCAACTTTCTGAGGCAGGTATGTCTATAGGGAGACAAGTGCCCGCTGAATTACCTACAATTAATGTCATATTAAATGAAACCAGAAATGCAGAAGCATTAAAAGCTTTTGTATCCGATTTTGGTTTAAAAGACGAAGTTGCAAATCAACTCTTAGACGTTATTTCTTCTATAATTGAAATGAGTGCACATTTAAAAAGTGAAAGAGAAGAAAATAATAAAGAAAATTCATTATCTATGAATGAATATAAAAAAGGAAAATCTACTAAAAAGCGCGTGGTCCTTCAAGAGCACGCAGGTTTTAATGGTGGTAACGGCCAAACTCCACATCAAGAGCATGTTAAAAACTCAATTGCTGCCGCTGTGTTGGCTGCGTTAGTGACCTCCGAACAGTTCGAAGAAGTTAATAACAAAAACGGGAAGGAAAAATATCAAATGATTTTAAAATCTATTGATGTTATTTTAGGGAAGGCCATTGATGAGGACTTTGTAACCGCCATGTTCGATGCTTTACAAAAAGAAGAAGATAAAGAAAGTTTATGTGAAGAAATTCTCGAAAGTTCGTATTTACCCAAAGTTGAATTGATAAAAATTGCAATTGAAAGCTCACTACACAAGCATTCGTTTACTAAAGAAGACATAATTGAAAAATTTGGCGATTACTTGAGTCGTGAAAACGAAGTTCTTGGTCCAGCATTTAAAAATATTTTTAAAAATGATGCAAATCTTCTTCAACACGTTTTAGATCGCATTTCAGAATCTATTTCATTTGTCAAAACCAACCATGAAGTGAATGATACATTGCAAAAAGCTATTGTTTCCGCTGTGCAAGAAGCCAGTACTAAAGATCTTGAAGTTATTATTCAAAATAATAATAAAGAAAATATTAAAGAACTCATCGTTCAGTCCATTGGTCTAGCGAAAATACTTGGATTGAGAGATGTAGTTGCAAATTTAACGGCAGTTATACACGATGAGGATAGTATGATTAAAATTGCAGCGGATCCAACTAGTTTAAATATTTTAAAAAGGCTAACTGTTATGCGAAAGTTGGCTGAAAAAACACCAAACTTGCAATCAGCTTTACGTACTTTGGAAACTCATCCAGAACTAGCTCGTACAGATCCTAATCTAAGAAATTTAGTTCGAGAAAGTGCTGCATTAATGATTGTTCCCGAAGAATCTGACACATTTACTTCTAAAGACGTTCCAATAAATCTTTTAGACCCAGACAACAGCCTTGCTATGGAAGAATTTATGTTCAAAAGGAGAAAACAAAGAGGGGCTCTTTTAATTATGAAAAAAGGTTTACAAGCTGTCGTTCCGCGTGAAGCAAGTAGAGGTGTATTAACTGGAGAAATTTCTTATACTGTTCTCGACGAAAATGGAATTAAGCATTTTGAACCTATGCATGTATTTTCTGCATTAAATCTTAATCAACCGTCAGCCCATAGATTCCAGATGTACAGTTGTCCGGTCGTTGAAGATGACGATGAAGACTTACAATCGTTTACTGGTTATTGCAATATAAGTACCAACCAAAGAATTACAAAGTATGGCGGTTGGGGTCACCGACACAGTGGTGTTTTATTAGAAAGAGAAAACACTAGAAATCGCGTCAGTAGTTTGGATACAACTCCTACTTACAAACGATATTCCACACGTTCTATAGCAAGCTCTGATAGATCGAGGTCTAGTTGTAGTAGGAGTCCGCCAAAGGTAACTTATTAAAATAGACCTGCTACACACCTATCAACCAATCAATTAAAAATAATACTTATGGTAATTTTCTCTTGTTTCAGGTAGAAGATGTTGTTGTAGCAACAACTGATTACTCAGCTGCTGCTGATGATGAAGTTTCTTTAAAAGCCGGTGATATTGTGGAGGTTCTCGATACAAAGACAGCCCTCGGATCAAAGTGAGTAAATGTTTATTATTGGCATGAGCTTTGCACAACTGTGCCCTCGATGATATATTTCATAAATAAACTACAGACATTTGCGATGTAAAACTGATCGTTATCCCACATAAACTCGGTTACTAGAGTAAACGTTATGTGAAATAGGTCCCATGGTTATTGCGCACTAGATATTCATTTATTAATCAAAACAGTAGCATTAGTATTAAATATTAAAAATATTTATTATTGAACAAAGTTTTAGGTGTTCACGTGACCTTTGTGCATTGGGTATTAGTCACTTGAATTTACTTTTTTATTAAGTAATAAATGAAAAAATATTACAATGATTCCTACTTAAAATCGATTTCATTTCTTACATAGAACATTATAATGGCATAAACAAAACCCAAACGCCAAAAAGTACAATCTCATAAACTTAGGAGTTTTAATATTGAAAATATGATCAGTAACTACGTAAGAAAACTAAACCAAATAATTTAAAGTAGTGATATCATTTTTGCCAACAAGAATGCGTTGCGGAAGAAGTATAAATGTCAAGAATGCAAATAATAGTTTCAATGCGTCTAGAATTCCTTACGGCTTCGATACTGTATAAATATAGAAACGAGTTCGTTGCACTCCTTTTACGCAATGCACCACTGAAACATATTTCACGTTGATTTTTTTTCATCTCTCACGTTCTGTACATCATTAATCACTATTATCATTTCACCACGTGTGTAATACATCGGGATTAAGGGAAACGGTGCTTTGCACACGATGCGCACATTCTAACTGACCATTTTATTTATATATTTACGAATCATCTTTTTCACACGAACATCAAGTAATATAACTAAAAGATACACCTCATTTGAAATATTTCATAGATCAAAATTATATTCGATCACTGGTTTAACATTCATTTAGTAAAATATATATATAATTTCATCATCATAAAAGCTATTCTTATCAATGTCTGGAAATATAATAAAAAAGAAACATTATTGATACAGGTACAGAGGCCGAGTGTATTGTTACGAGAATCATTTCTACAAAACCAGAGGCCCGTATCTGGACTATGTGTTTAGTGTCCCGACGTACAAAATGTATTACCATTGAATGTAGGTGAAGATTGAAGAACAGACACACGCGGCTTATAATATGCCACATTGTAAATAGCCTCGCTTGCGATATCTTCATGTTGTGATTATAATTATATGTTGTGATCAACATAACTTGTGATAACTATTGTATCATGCCATTTTGGCTTTACAGAATCATATTATTATACGTTCAAATTGTTTGTGTATCATTTAGGACATATATAATAAAGGTGATAAATTCTTTTGAGTTTCTTTTCAATGTAAAATATTTCATGTAGCTAAAGGAGACATAATCATTATATATATCTTATAAAATATAATAAACTAGTGACCAATGTCTGAACGGAACACAATAATTGAGAACTGGTGGATGGTTTTAGTTTTAAATTTTGTTTGGTGTCTATAAAAAGATATCTTGTAGGAATTTCAATTAAGTACCTAGAGAGAGCAACAGTTATAAATAATGAATGTGTTATTTAAAGGGAACGAAGATTTTAATACATTTGTTTGACAGTCATTTCTAAAGAAATAAATATCTAAAGTAAAGTCACGTTATTGCCAGAAAGAACTTGTATATCGTTTTCAAACGATATACAAGTTCTTTCTGGCGGCAAGATACGTTATGTATTGAATTCACAATTTATCTGTTCATGTTTATTTGAGCAAAAAAATATTAGTGTATTTTATACAATCTGCGCAACTTATCTATCGCCATTGTTTAGCTGTACATATGCCTCTTCTATAAACCTATCTCCGATCTTGGGGTAATTTCATCCTGATGTGGACTGATATAGGCTGATGATTATTGATGCCACATCAACGGATTAAGTTCTTGTAAATATAATAGTAACCGGCTGGCGGCAATAGGTTTGATCCGATTACATGGAAGCAACTAAGTTACAGGCCAAATGTGAGTATAATTTTCCTTCTGCACCTTATGTGAAACAAACATGATTATTGTATATTCGGCGATTACCAAGGCTCTACATACGTGATATAGTTTTCTCGTTTACAGTATACTACTGTAAGAACCCGTTTTTAGTTACACCGCGTTGTAACAAAATGCATTTGAAATAACGCGTTGTAACTAGTAATGTGAGATCACATACTAGATAACACTAGACAAAACGCATTTTAGGTTATGCCTATTTTTTTTGTTTTTATTTGTGGACTAGTGCGGCAATAATAGTTTTAACTGACATCAAAACTCAAGAACAGTTCTAACTAATGTCTTTAGTAACAACGCATTCTTACTAGTTACAACGCGTTGTAACTTAAAACGGAATCTTACGGTAACATAATATATACAAACAATGAAACCTTTTCTATTTATGATCTAGATACTAGTACAGTAGTATAGAATACAAATTGATAAAGGACCTTCCTAGTCTACAAGGATGCTGATACGGCCCCTGCTAGGAAGTAAAAATAAAACGACTTAAAACAGTTAACGTGACTTTAATAGCAGGGAACCTAGGGTTTATTTAATAATAGTAGCTAATAGTGTGTCGGTCGAATAGGATCACATATACTGTTTACGGAAGTGCCCGGTGCACTTAACTTTGGGTCTACGGGCGACGGCGGTCGGCCGGCAGGGTCCGCTGGTGTCCTCCAATTAATTTCGTTCTCAACAGGCCGAGATGCTCCGGATGGTAGGCCACGGAGCGACGGCGCAGCTTCAGGCTGCTCAGCAACAAAATCTTCACAAATGGGCTTTTCTAAGCCCCAAGGTAGTTCCCTTAGTCGGGAACGGAATTCACTGCACCAGTTTCACCAGGAATATCAATTTAGATATAGGTTATCGGAATTGCTTGGTTTATTTTTACTGTTATTTTTTAATACTTCGTTAACGGCGTTTACGACTGTTAGGTGTAGATCGGAGTGGTATTATGTAAATTTTTTCTCCTTCGAAGGCTGTGCGATGTCTTTTACCAACTCGGTTTGGCAATTAATCATAGTGGCCCCGCCTCTCGGCGTCTAGTGACGTGACCGCTACTCATCGAGGCGTCTTCCCATTGGTCGGCCGGTCGAACGTTATCGGTGCGATCTCAGCCGGCACACAAAACAATGGACTAAGGAATTTCTTGTATAGTAAACCGGTCTACCGATATTCTCGAATATTCGAATCTAGTGATGTGACCAAACGCAAAATGTGCCTTGTCGATGCATGCACATCGTAACAATGCGAAGGATTTTTACTAGAAATTCTGTAAATCTATATATTTAATACGATAATTTGTCTGTCTGTCTGTCCGTCCGTCGCGTTTTTCAATTAACATACATTTGCATGAAATATTTTAATATTCCTTTTTTTTTTTTTTGTTTTTTATATGTATATATTTTTTTTTTGAGGCGATACAAAGTTCGTCGGGATAACTAGTTGTACTTAATAGTATGGGTACATTTTATTTGTGTAACCGAGTTTGACAAAACTTTGTAACATGTTTAACGCTAATATCAATATCTATTATGATTGACATAGGGGCTTCTGACCTCAGAATTATGTCAAGAAGCGTTGGCTAAAATATACTCGAGAGTTTAATCATAGGTACTTGTAAGTTTATTAAAAAAATATTGTACTTTTACAAACATCTTCGTCTAATAATCTAGCGGTTGCCCACAGCTCCGCTCGCTTGAAACAGGTTTTTACTTCCCTATTCCCAAGGGAATATCATCATGATATAAAAAAATAGACTATGTGTCATTTTGGTGCCTATCTATAGCTACTGAATGGATTCAGGCGTTACCTGGCGAAAGTCCATAATAAAACAGTGGAAAATTGATGTTGAAATTGATGTTTAAAGACTATCTCAAAGAGACAGCCAACTGAAAGCTGTCTCTTTGAGATAGTCTTGATGATGCCTCGTGAGTAGGCTAAACATATGTCGACGTTTAACATGTCCTCAATTTAGCGAAATTATTGCAATTATTTAAATTTCAACATCAATTTTCCATTGTTCTATCTATAGATCAGTTACCTATCACAATGTTTCTCTACATTTAATAAAATCCACAAAAAAATGTAAAGTAGGTGTGATATAATAACGTCTTTTTAGGGTTCCGTACCCAAAGGGTAAAACGGGAACTCTATTACTGAGACTTCGCTGTCCGATCGTGAACCTTGAAAGTTACAAGTGGAAATTTTCACAGATTACAAATGCTAAAAAACAATATAATCTATATATTTAATACGACAATTTGTCTGTCCATCCGTCGCGTTTTTCAATTTACATACATTTGCATGAAATATAAAAATATTCTTTTTTTTTTTTTGAGGCGATACAAAGTTCGTCGGGAAAACTAGTAAATATTTAAGGGAGCTCCCGTACAACAAACGTGATTTTTTTGCCGTTTTGGTACGGAACGATTTATGCACGAGTCCGACTCGCACTTTGACGGTTTTAGGGTTCCGTGCGGTACCCTATTACTAAGGTTCCACTGTCCGTCTGTCATTAGGCTGTATCTCATCAACCGTATTAAGTTGACATCTTTACAGTGGATGTATGTACTCGTACTCGTATTACTGTTGCCGCCTACTAAAACAGAACAAAATTAATAAAACCGATATCTAAGGGAATCCACAGTACTCACCATGGTCGATCTGCTGAGATTACATGTGTAGGTATTAAACATCGGCCCAATTTGATGACATTTATATTCGGATTTCAGAATCGTTTTTGTCTTGTATAGATATACTGCTCGGTAACGGCAATAGGCTTTTCCCTTATTAGGTTTTAAAACAAAACTACCTACTGACAAAATATGGCAGTGTAATACAGCTCTACCTATACACTTGGGGATAAAGGCGTGAATGTATGTAAGTTTAACCACCCCGACCACGGTAGATAGAAACGTCGGGGAATCAACGTTTCGTACCTTTGATATTGTCTTTCTGTCTGACTTTTAGATAAGCACACGTATCACGCCCATATCCCCGAAGGGGTAGGCAGAGGTACATTACACACCCACAATTCGCCCGTATTTTTAGTCCCACGTAAAAGTTTAAGCCTATTGCCGTCACCGGGCACATTTATAATAGGTTATGTCCAAAATAGTCGAATGAATTTAATAAAAAGTAGCAGCTACTTATATTCTAACTTTGAAAAAAATTTAAACCCGTTGCCTTGCGATGAAATGTTGATGAAAGGCAACAAAATCTTACGTGCCGGCCGCATTGGCACATCCAATTAAAGTCCTGGGCGTCTTCCTCTCTATGAAACCTACTTATAAATTTAATGTAGATTATAATAATTTCACAGTAGGTAAATTACAGGATGTTGGTGTGTTTTGTGAGTACTCTTTACACGAATCGAATAAAATTTTATATATCGTCTCGGATAGATAAGTATGTTATGTAAATTCGTTTCTGACAGTGTTTTGATATTTTACTTTGAATAGAGATAATAAATTACTATAATAATGTCCTCTTAATTTTAAAATTGTTGCTATGCTATATTATTTCACGTCATAAAACGTATTTATTAAAATCGTAATTCTGCACACCCAGTCAATTTATGGCTGACATTTAAATGGTTTAAAATTACTTTCTTGAAACATAGCGATTCATTATAAAAATTAAATTATTTTGAAGAAATACACTAAAAGCTAGTCGAATCATCAAACCTACTATAATTTCCTGTGATGTTTTTGAAATTTCAGGAAGCAATCACTCAGCAAAATATTATGTTATTAGGTAATTTATTATTAAAACACTGAATTGTCGCTTATACCTAGTCGGAGGCACTGACTGTTTCTTTAATGACTAGTACGGTGTCTTGCGCGGTGCTTCGCGCCGCACCACGCCATAGGTTTTGGCCTATAACTTTTGACCCTTTAGGGCTAGGTAATATTTTCGATTTTTTGGCTTGCCTCCAGATCGAGGACTATCCATAGAGGGGTCAAGCATCATTGGAGTATAAGCAGTTCTCGAGAGCTAAGGGGGACATTCCCCATTTCTATATAAAGATAAACTGAGTTAGAGTGCAATTATAAATACAAGTAGGCAGGTTGCCGGTACATGTTTTATTTCTAGTGCGTGGGGAATTACGCACTTCGCCTCGTCTTTCGGGTCTGAACTACCCACTAAACCCCCACGCTGTTTCTTTCTCCTTCGCCTTAGCTGAATCACTAGATAGGTCCCGGTAAAGGGACACTCGCTAGAGCTCTCCACGAGGGGTTTGATGCCCTCCAAACATAATATATAGGTAAGGGGTCTACTCACGTAAAGTTTCTCATTCAGTTCCTAGTATTAATAAATGTTATATTCTTCCGACCTGTTTATTACTCAAAATTCATAATATTTTCCCAAACTTATAATTCAGAAAGCAATAAATCGATTCACGTGAAAATTAAACAGGATATTTACATACACTTAGGAAAAACCCCAAACACAACCAGAGGTGGGTAGTAGGTCGGTGCTGTGGTCAATCTTGGCATATTGCCAACCAGACACGTCCAGGTAACATATTATGGTCGTTGGGAAAACCGACAAGTGTATATCTTAATTTTTCAGCAGACGGTAAAAACTAATTTATTTTGAAATAAGGATATAGAGGTAAATTCTAATTATGCTAAAAAATAGGCAAATAAGTTATGCAGTTACAGTACTAGCTTTTTTATTCGAGAAATAAGTCTGCTAACTGTACTATAATTTAAATATTAAAATATAAGCACATAGCGTGTTTTCGTCCACTGCCTCCACAGCCTCGGTGGCGCAGTGGTATGAGTATGCGACTGCCGTCTAATTATTTGTGCGATCCACAAATGTTTATTTCGGAATTTGGGTATTTTCTATGTATAATATGTATGTATTTAGAAATATATACGAGTAAGTATGTTTATCAGGTGTCTAGATCCCATAGCACAAGCTTATATTAGCTTAATTTGGGCTAAATGACGTCGTATGAGATGTCCAAAAAAAATATTAAATTTATTTCTTAGTGTTTTAAATTGAGGGTGCGACTTGAGCAACCCAAGGATGGTGCCATCATCATCGCGGCGGTGAGACCGATCATGGACGATTGGCTGCAGAGGCAGCATGGTGACCTCACGTACCGTGCGACGCAGATCGTTGCCGGGCTTGGATGCTTCGGTAGCTATCTGTTTCGCATGCATCGTGAGGTCACACCCCGGTGTCAACACTGCGAGGTTTCCGACGACGACACCGCACTCCACACGTTGGTGGAGTGCTCAGCGTGGGCGAGTCAGCGCCGGGACCTCGTAGTGGGTCTGGGCGTGGATACCCTCTCGCTGGGGACCATGCTTCAAGCCATGGTATCCAGCGGGAGTAGGTGGAACGCGGCCGTGTCCTTCTGCGAGCAAGTCATGCTCGCGAAGGAGGCGGCCGGGAGGGAGAGGGAGCGTACCCTCCCCGCCGAGTTCCGTAGTCGGCGGCCAGGCCGCCCCAGACTACGCGACTACGCCCAAGACTATCGTCCTCCATGATCGGGGCCTGAGGACGGCGGGATCGCCACCCACCGTCCTTACAGAAGCAGGCTAGAAGGGTTGCGTGCTGCGGGGCCTTTGCCCCATAGCACGCATCCAGATTCACTCACTGACGCGGGATAAAACCCGACCCCAATGATGCGGGATTCTCGTCCCGACCAAACACCCGCAGAGACCACAGAGGTGGTTAAAGTCCGCCGGGCGCCACTGGACATACCCTCTGCTAGTAACCAGAGACGCCCGGCAACGGACGTTAGAGCGGACGCGGCCTTGGGCCGCGGAATTAAAAAAAAAAAAAAAAGTGTTTTAAATTACCACTATGTGCTGGGGTGCATGGGTCAGATCCTCCACGCGGTGCACCCCGGGCAACGGCAGTGGCTGCAACTCTGCGGCAACATACCGTAGAGTTGTAGCTACTACGGCTAATTCTGGCCAAGGTGGGGGTCTTGTCTCCTCAGAAAATGAGGAGCACAGACCCACCACGGTGGGGGCCTTTCGAGGCCCAGGTCTCTCCGCCGACAGAGTGCTGCTGTGCGGAGAAACCACCTGGGCGACGAGTCCGACATCACTGAGATCATCAGCGGTGTCGGACACGGTCTCGTAGAGACCACCGTTCGGCCGAACCCCGCCTGGCAGCAGGCGGAAAGCCGGTTCTTCGGAACCGCGAGGAAGAAAACCTCGTTAAAAAATCAGCAACGGGGCGGGCGGAACGGTCTTGTGAAGACCCCCGCCCGGCCCAGCCGTAATCCTGAATTGACAGGACCGGTGGCCCCTCGGATGGCCGCGAGGATGAACACCTCTATAAAAAATTAACCCAATCCCAAGCTCTGACACCCGGTGAGGGGATGAATCGTGCAGGGGAGCTGTCACGCCTAGGGTGTCACCCGTCGACGGACGTTAAACGAAAAAACAAAATGGCTTTGCAAAGTACGGATGCGAAAACTACCCAACGGGGAACTGGAGGTGAGGAATCCCTCCACGAACACCCGGCTGTGACTGATGCGGGGCTCAGGCCCGGCACCAGTCACAGCGACCCCCAACAGGTATTTGGGAGGGGTCAACAAAGCCCGATAGGCCAGGGGGTGTGCCTCAAAACCACCCCCAAAACCGACGCGGAGGTCGCGTCGACCGCTGCTGGGACGGACGTCGTTCCCAGCTGCAAGGAGACGCAGGGTTCCTCTTTCTGGAAGACGCCCGGAAAGAGGACCCTGGAGAAGAAGTCGCCGAAGGCGGGCCCGTCCCGCGACCGGAGCACTAGTGCTTCCGGGCGGACCCGATCTAGCGAGACCAGCGCCGAAGAGGGGGTGCCGCCAAAATTTATGGCGGTCACCCCGTCCGGTACATACCGGAAGACGCGGGTGAGAGGGTTGCCAAAGTCCCCCGAGCCCCCCCCAACGGTGCCGTTCTTGCCTAGTGGCAGGGACAAGGAGGTGCTAGCCGCGCGGGAGCTCATGCTGGCTCTTACCCGGATTGCGGAAGCCACGAAGGGTGGCACTAAGAACATGCCGGGTAAGAGGCAGATAGTGAAGACGGCCGTGACTCACGCAACGTCTTCACTTGATGAGCTCCTAGCGCGGAGCGTCCCCGTGGAGGAGCAAAAGCTTCGGGGTCAGGTGGCCAGTCTGGAGGCGGAACTTGCCGCGTCCCGGCAACAGATGGAGGCCCTGCGACAGGAGGTCGCGAACCTGACCAAGCTGGTCAAGGGGCCTCCCGGGACCCAGACTGGGCATCCCATGCCGCCTTCCCCGGCGTCTACTAGGACGGCAGCTGAGACCACCTCCAACGCGGCGCCTGGATCGCCACCACGGCCTGCGATTGCTCGGTCACCGCCACGGCCTGCGACTCTTACCGAGATCATGGCGGCGATCGAGAGGCGCCTCGGCGTCCTTGAGGAACGGGCGTACCGCCCTGCGCTGACGCAGCCCGCGTTATCGTACGCGGCTGTTGCCGGCGCCGGCGTTGCGCCCCGCCCTAGAGGCAGGCCTCCTAGCCGCCCCCCCCTGCCCCCATCCACTGTCCCAGCGCGGCGGACGCCGGCCGAGGCTGCGGCTATCTCGCGGAAGGCCAAGGGGAAGGGCAAGAGGAGTGCCACCCCCGCTGCCCCCAGGGCCGCTCCCGCTGTTGCTCCCGCTGCTTCTTTACATCCCTCCAGGCGGGAGGGATGGGAAGTAGTGGGTGCTAAAAAACAGCGTAGGAAGAAGAACAAGAAAGCGGCCAAAGCCGTCGCGGCGAAGGCGCCGAAGAGGCCCCGTCCCCCTCGCTCCACCGCTGTCGTCCTGACGGTGACGACAGTGGGCGCGGAGAAGGGTGTGGGGTACGCCGACGTCCTGAGGACTGTAAAGGCCTCAGTCGACCTGAAGGCCCTCAACATTCAGGGGGGGCTCCGGTGCAAGAACACTCGCACCGGCGCTCGCCTCCTCGAGGTCTCCGGCGCCTCCAGCGGCCCTAAAGCCGATGCCCTAGCGGCTAAGCTGCGGGAAGCCCTGGACGCAGAAGCCGTCCGCGTCACCAGGCCTACCAAATGCGCCGCATTGCGCATCTCAGGTTTGGATGACGCGGCCACGACGGAGGAGGTTATTTCCGCCGTCGTGGAGGCGGGCGGCTGTCCCCATGACCAGATCAGGGCTGGAGAGATCACCTTCAGCCCCACTGGTCATGGCACGACAGTCGTCCAGTGCCCCGTCGCGGCGGCTCTCAAAATAGCGGACGGACGAAGCCTCCTTGTAGGGGGCTTCTCAAAGGCGCAGGTGCACCTCCTGCGTGCCCGGGAAACGAGATGTTTCCGTTGTATGGTGGTAGGGCACGTGGGAGTGCAGTGCACAGCGGAAGACACCGTGGGCGACCGGTGCTTCCACTGCAGCCGGCCCGGCCATAAGGCCAATGGCTGCGAGGCCCCGCCTCGCTGTTATAGATGTGAGGCGGAGGGCAAAACGGCGGACCATCGGGTCGGCAGCCGTACCTGCGCTGCCTCGAGGCCAAAGCCTCGTCCGTCCGCTGGTGGCAGCGGGGGAGCCGCTTCTACGCGGCCAAGTTCGCGGCGGGATGCTGACATGGACGTCCATTAATGTACGCCCATGTCTGCATCCTGCAGGTGAACCTGAACCACTGCTGCGCTGCTCAGGATCTTCTGTACCAGAGCATCGCGCAGTGGTCCATTAACTTGGCCGTGGTCGCCGAGCCGTACTACGTCCACCCGGGGAGCCCGGTGGACCAGGACGGCTCGGCCTGTTGTATATTTGGGGGTTCCGCCGCGGACACCTCACGCCTTGCATTCATTGCAAGCGGCCGGGGGTGTGTTGCGGCGGAATACGAAGGGTTTGCGGTCGTGTCCGCCTACATCTCGCCGACTCTGGACGAGCCTCAGTTTGAGATATGGCTCACTGAGCTCGACGTCGTCTTCGCTGCGTGCCGTCCTCGCCCTGTCCTGCTCCTGGGAGACTTCAACGCCTGGAGTGTGGCGTGGGGCTCCCGGGAAACTAGGGACAAGGGGAGGCTTCTTGAGGACTGGACCAGAACGCGTGGTCTGGTAGTCCTCAACCGGGGGAATGTCGCCACCTTTTGGCGGCGGGGGACGGAGTCGATCGTGGACGTTTCTTTCGCGACCCCTGCCCTCGCCGACCGTATTTCAGGCTGGCGCGTGGAGGAGGGTGTGGAGACGCACTCGGACCACCGGTTCATCCGATTCGATGTTGCGCCCCCACCTGGCCTCCCACAGCCAGTCGAAAATCCCCCGGATCCGCGTTGGGCACTTCAACGTTTAGACCGGGAGGCTCTCCTGGAGGCGGCAATCGTGCAGGCCTGGATTCCAGCGCCGGACAGGCCTGCCGATGTGGAAGCCGAAGCGGAGTGGTTCAGGAGAGCCATGTCGCAAATTTGTGATGCGGCGATGCCTAGGGTTACACCCAGACCGGCAAGGAAGCAGGTGTACTGGTGGTCGCCGGAGATTGCACAGCTGCGCGCAGCATGCATCTCCGCCCGCCGCCAGTACACCAGGTTTCGCCGGAGGCATCGCCGCCCAGACGACGCGGCAGCCCGAGAGGCGGAGCTTTATCAGGCATACAGGGAGGCCAAAGGTATTCTCCAGGAGACGATAAAGCGGGCCAAGACGGCGGCCCGCGAGGAGCTCCTGGAGACCCTTCAGCAGAACCCATGGGGGCGCCCTTACCTACAGGTCAGAGAGAAACTCCGACCCAGGGCGCCCCCACTGACCCAGAGTCTCCAGCCGCAGCAGCTGGAGCGGGTCATGGACTCCCTGTTTCCCACGAGCGCGGAGGAGCACGTTCCTCCGCGCATGGCTCCGTCTCTGCCCGACGCGGATAGCACCCGCGAAGACGACGTACCCGAAGTCAGGGTGGGGGAGCTAGGTGCGGCAGTACTCCGGCTTAAACGCCGGAAAATCACTGCCCCCGGACCCGACGGCATTCCTGGCCGTGCGTGGGTCCTGGCTCTCGAAGAACTCGGGCCTCGACTGATGGGGCTCTTTAGCGCATGCCTCGAAAGGGGCCAGTTTCCCAAGGTGTGGAGGACGGGGAAACTGGTCCTGATCCGTAAGGCGGGGCGGCCGGTGGACTCACCGTCCGGATATCGGCCGATCGTGTTGCTCGACGAGGTGTGTAAGCTCTTTGAGCGAATTATCGCGGAACGCCTCGTCGAGCATCTCACGAGTGTGGGGCCAGCCCTGGCGGATAACCAGTTTGGTTTCCGTCGGGGACGCTCCACCGTGAGCGCGATCATGCGCGTGAGGAGCCTGACGGAGGAAGCAGTCTCACAGGGCAAGGTGGTGGTGGCGGTGTCTCTTGACATCGCCAACGCTTTCAACACCTTGCCATGGAGCTGCGTTAGGGAGGCGCTCGTGTATCACGGAACGCCTCTCTACCTCCGTCGTATTGTCGGGGCCTATCTCTCGGAGAGGGCCATAGCTTTCCCCAGCTGGCTCGGGCCAGCTCGGCGAGATGTGTCGTGCGGTGTTCCACAGGGGTCGGTCCTGGGGCCGCTTCTGTGGAACATCGGCTACGACTGGGTGCTGCGGGGTGCGTTGCCTGAGGGCGTCGGCGTAACGTGCTACGCCGACGATACCCTCGTAACGGCGCGGGGTGCAACGTACCAGGAGGCAGCACTCAAGGTCACGACGGGTGTTGCTCAAGTCGTGGGTCGGATACGGCGGCTGGGACTGGAGGTGGCCTTGCACAAGTCCGAGGTTCTGTGCTTTCACAGACCTTGGAACGGTCCACCTGAAGGTTCCAGCATAAATGTGGGAGGCGTTAGCATCGGCATCAAGCCCTCGATGAAGTACCTAGGGATCGTACTTGATAGCCGATGGAACTTCGGACCACATTTCCGAAGTTTGGTCCCCAAGGTGACGCAGGCATCGGTCGCGCTTTCGCGACTGATGCCCAACCTAAAGGGACCCAACGCCTCCTGCAGGAGACTGTACCTGGGGATCGTGCGGAGTATGGCCCTATACGGGGCTCCCGTATGGGCGGCGCGGTTGACGGCCAACAACTCAACGCTCCTTAATAGACCGTTGAGGACCTTGGCCGTCAAAACAATAAGAGGGTACCGCACGATCTCCGGAGAGGCTGCATGTCTCCTAGCCGGGACCCCTCCATGGGACCTGGAAGCGAGAGCCCTTGCGTCATTGTTCCAATGGCGCAAGGAGGCGCTGGAGCGGGACCACAGGCCTACGTATCGAGAAATCGAGGAACGGCGGTCCCAACTCCACCAGGATCTCATGGAGTCATGGAGGGTGCGACTTGAGCAACCCAGATGGGGTAGCACCATCATCGCGGCGGTGAGACCGATCATGGACGATTGGCTGCAGAGGCAGCATGGTGACCTCACGTATCTTGCGACGCAGATCGTTACCGGGCATGGATGCTTCGGTAGCTATCTGTTTCGCATCCATCGTGAGGTCACACCCCGGTGTCAACATTGCGAGGTTTCCGGCGACGACACCGCACTCCACACGTTGGTGGAGTGCTCAGCGTGGGCGAGTCAGCGCCGGGACCTCGTAGTGGGTCTGGGCGTGGATATCCTCTCGCTGGAAACCATGCTCCAAGCCATGGTCTCCAGCGCGAGTAGGTGGTACGCGGCCGTGTCCTTCTGCGAGCAAGTCATGCTCGCGAAGGAGGCGGCCGAGAGGGAGAGGGAGCGCACCCTTCCCGCCGAGTTCCGTAGTCAGTGGCGAGGGCGCCGCAGACTCATCTACGCCCAAGACCATCGACCTCCATGATCGGGGCCTGAGGACGGCGGGATCGCCACCCACCGTCCTTACAGAAGCAGGCTAGAAGGGTTGCGTGCTGCGGGGCCTCTGCCCCATAGCACGCAACCAGATTCACTCACTGACGCGGGATAAAACCCTACCCCAACGACGCGGGATTCTCATCCCGACCTAACCCCCGCAGAGACCACAGGGGTGGTCAAAGTCCGCCGGGCGCCACTTGAAATACGTTCTGCTTGTAACCAGAGACGCCCGGCAACGGACGTTAGAGCGGCCGCGGCCCTAGGCCGCGGAATTAAAAAAAAAAAAAAAAAAAAAAAACCACTATGTGCTTTTTAGACACGTAGCTGATTCATTTGAAAGAAATACATTTCAATTGACGGCTCTGTGCAGCTACAAAACACTGGCACATGAGAATCTTAGATTATATTAACGGACTCCCGCGGCTTTGCCTGCGTGAAATAGTTTTGTGGTTCCCAATTACCGCGGGAACACATTTCCGGGATAAAAATCCTATATTACACCTTATTACATCAGTTATCTGCCAGTGAATGTCCCGATAAAATCGGTCCAGCCGTTCCAAAGATTAGTGGAAAGAAACAGACAGGTTTTAAAAATTGCCTTTTTATGTCAGTATCGTGTATACTATCGTATGCATTGAGTAAAAAGCTTCGCTCAATACGAAGCCGCGCACTGTTTACAGCAGCGGAGCTTTACCTAGTTTATTTGTATGAGTATGGATATGGATGTATGGATTGGATATAGAATAAGACGAATTAGAAATCACCATTGCAAAAGAGTGACGACACCAGCTTGGACCATTACAGACTTATGAGTAAAAATATCAAATTTTAAACTATTTAATGCTCCGATAGTTATCTATATGAAATATTAACAGTGGCCCTCAGCTAAATGTAGCTTTTAACTAAAATATACAAATAGTATAGGAAAGGAAGTCTGTCTGTATGAATGATAACAGTCCTTGTGCCCAAAATCCAATAGATATGCTGCCTTCAAGGCTCTTACACTGCAAATTACTGACTCAATAGATTACCTCTCCTAGTTGAGTTCACTCGCTGATTCTTTAATATTATATGTTGTTATATGTTTGGACATTCTCACACAACGTTATCTAGCCCAAACTAAGCTATAAGCTTGTGCTATGGGATCTAGACAACTGATAAACATACTTATATATTTCTAAATACATACATAATATACATAGGAAACACCCAAACTCCGAAACAAACCTTCGTCGATCACACAAATATTTGATTTGACCCGGGAATCGAACCCGAGACTCCGGTGTCGAAAGCCGATGCACTACCGACCACGCCACCGAACCATGGTGTCTCAGTTGTTTATTACAATTTTACAATACAGTTTGACACATTTATGGCAATTTTCGTTAGTGACGAGGTTTGAATAACCTCCAATTCTGTTCATTATTCTGAATTATTTGAAGTCATTATAATAGGTAGTAGAGGTACCTATAGGACTACACGGGTCGAACGGTACGACACCAACGGCATTCGTTGCTCTATGGAGACAAAATGGTGCTTAAACCTGTAAGTACTGGATTTTCCCAATTTGTATTTGACTTTTTAACGTAGGTACAAAAAAGATTTCGATTGTAATTTTAATGCTGTAATTTATGCTGTATTTTATGTTTGCCAGAACCTCTTCTTAGCTTAGCTTTGTCTGTGAGGTCCTTTCATTATCTAGGAATTGAGCTAAATATCTTTAAAAATTATAGCTAACAATAATTAACTAAGAACCTTGGCGTATCAGGCTTTTAAACCAAAGTAAAACATCAAATTTGGCCCATCCGTTCGGTAGCCATAATGTCAGACATACAGCAGACACTAACCTACAAGTAAAACTTATAATAACAAACAAAATCGGGGCATAACATAATTATTAATCTCCACTTTTTTGGAAGTTGATTGAGAAATATATCAGGCAAACTTCACTTTAATTATCCTGTCACTTTCAAATTCAAAATTAATTTATTTTATCCAGGGCTTGTGCTGATGGCGTATAATTACTTGCTTGAAGGTGAAACATAGCATAAATGACAGTATAATTAAAATTAACGAATAATGCCATCGGTGCCCTGACCCCCAATGGGAACAACTAAAATAGACTCAGATCAATGTCCGTCATAACGTCTGACTAATTCAAAATGACGTTGCGTTTTAATTTTATAAACATCTAGAATAACTGATGGAATAATATTTTTGATGTCACCTTTGCCAAATATCTTTAACAACCTTATTTCACCAATTCCAATGAAACGGTCCTCCGAAACCTACAAATAAGACTTAGGTATCTTCGATCTAACATGTATTTGTTGGAAGACATAAAAATCAACTTGCTGCGTCACTGCTGAACACCAGCGGCTCTATTTTCGGCTGAAAAGATCCCGATTGGCCTTAATCTAGTGTTTAGTATTTTAAAATACCAGATGTCATAGCACAGGATATGTATGCATATCTCAAAATCATTACATAAGAGTCAATCAAATCTGATTATATCTTCAGGGCTGATTGCAGATAGAGAAATGAAAAACAAAAAAACTTAATTATTTCTAGTCTCTGCTCGAAACTTCGTCCCTATTTTCTTTTCCTAGGTCTCATTTACCTATACACAAACCCAAAATTCATCAGTTTCTGCGTATGGTTAGGCGTGAAGGCGGAAGATACAACAACTTTGACATTGTTTATATAGTGTAAAAGACAAAGTTTATTTACCATATCTATCATTGTTGCAAAGTTGAATCAGAAGTATACCACTTTATAGTTATTGAGAAAGTACTCAGTACGTACGTAACAGACATAAAAGGTAATACAAATATTTCTCAGTGCGCAATTCAACCTTATGCCAAGATATTATATAAATATCTCTAAGAGCTGTCCCTCAGCGTACGCTCTGCAATCGGAGCCTTGACAGTGAGGTGTCCCATCTCTCTATTATCTAACTCGGTGACTTTTGTAAAACAAACACCCAGCGGTTATTTCTGTCGCCGCACTACACCACGGTTTCGGGGTACACTACATAAATACGAATAACTTTATTCCGTCAGTCACAAATACGAATTTCAAAACACCGATTTTCATAATTCCGACTGGTTCAAAATTCCGAATATAACAACTCCGATTGATCATTATTCCTATTTTTATAATTCCTAAATTTCAATATTCCTAACGTTTATAATTACTACTCTCAAAATACCGAGCTTCAGTAGATCGAATAACAAAAAGTCCGACTTTATGATAATTATTTCGAAACATCAATAATACGAATTCTGATTATTAAAATACCTAAATAGTGTATACATTGTATTGGTTCTCATTTAAAACTATGATTGTTTACTTTTGAATAAAAATATTTGGTTTCGAATAAAAATATTTTGTTTCCCTGGTCACATGCCAAAGTATGATTCCCAAATTTTTTATATAATACAGATCAATTCCGGCTCTTCGCCGGCCGCTGCCGCAGCACGCTCGCTTCGCTCGCTCGGCTCGCGCTCTGTTGTGGTCACAGTTCTAACCTAACCTAACCTACTTCTACCCATTCCAGATACCCAGACCAGACTGCGTGAAGTTGGTTCTGCAGCGATTTCTTTCTGTCACTAAATTCTGTAGAATAAACATGTTGACTTTTAGTTTATTCGAAGTATTGAAAATCGGAGGGTTGCGTGCTGCGGGGCCTTTGCCCCATAGCACGCAACCAGATTCACTCACTGACGCGGGACAAAACCCTACCCCAACGACGCGGGATTCTCGTCCCGACCAAACACCCGCAGAGACCACAGAGGTGGTCAAAGTTCGCCGGGCGCCACTGGACATACCCCCTGCCAGAGACGCCTGGCAACGGAGGTTAGAGCAGCCGCGGTATTGGGCCGCGGAATTAAAAGAAAAAAAAAGTGTTGAAAATCGGAATGTCGTGTTTCGGGCCGAGAACCCTTCGAGCATTTGACTCTTCGAACGTATGAAAATCGGAAAACTAACAAATCGCATTAATGACTTTCGGTAAAATAAGTTTCGTGATTTTAAATAATAGACATTACAATTCTTAGGTATTATGAAATTCGGACTTTTGAAAATCGGAACATCGAAATTCGGAATAAAGTTTTTCGGAGTATTTGGGTGTTCCCCACGGTTTCATGATATTGAAGTTAAATAAGTAATCTACACTAATCACAGAATTTAATTTAGGAGACTACTGGCTTGAAATTAAATAGGAAATTTATTGAGATGTATGTCAAACTCAAACGCAATAATATTTATTAATATAGATTATAAAATAACACTTATTAACGTCAGCACATAAGAATTTACATTTAAAACCAGATTCGCAAAGCAACGGGTGGAGCCAAAGAGAAAAGAACCTGGACATAAAAACTCCAGGCCACTCTTTTTCAATGATCAGTACCTACATTCATAGTATAATACACACAAAGTATCCAGTAAGATGCTGCAACTAATACACCACGCGTTAATTTAGAAAATTCATTTTCAATGATGCTCCCTCCAAACCAGTGATGTTACCAGTACTACTAGGTATAAAATCACGCCATGACCAAGTGAAACAGAAGACTTGTGAAAAATGTTGTAAATTTATACGTGAAAAATTTACTATAAGACTTGAGTAGAGAAAAATATTTTTTTTTTTCGTGTCGATAGACAACACTATTTTTTTTTGCTACTATATCGTCTCTTTGCGACGCGAATTGCGTTTGACCTTGCCTCGAATTAGTCGTTGGGCACGATATTATGTGGCTAATGGTTTGTGGAGACCAGCTACATTCAACTGGTTCTAGTTCTAGAGTCAATCTCCACTTGGACTAATTATCTTCCGAACCTGAGTACGCAATCTAATAAGCTCTTTTTACGTTGTACACCGGAGTTTGTATTGCAGCTTGTCTGCCGGCGGAATAAAGAACTAGGTAGGTAGGTAGGTATGAAGAAATCAACTCTTCACTGAGCACCTAGAAAGTATTTTTGACGAGTTTCAATTCCACGTGATGTAGTCGCCACTGCAGACAAAAATATAAGTAGGTAGGTACGTAACCTAAGGATTAACTTACTTTAAAAGTAGTCTTCGCAGGTTTACTTTACAGTTGTACTTCTGTAGATAAACTTCTGTAGATATGCTTCTTTATGTCATTATTCACCGAGCCTTTTCCCAACTCAGTTGGGAAAAGGCTTTCCAGTCTAACTGCGATTCGGCTGAACTTCGATATTTTCCGTGAAGCGACTGCCATCTGACCTTAGACCGGTTAGACCGGTCGGATTTTTGATTTAGGGCTCCAACTACCCCTAACGACTGCCATAGATGTTCGTATGACAACCGGGACCGACGGCTTAACGCGCTCTCCGAGCCACGGAGGGGTCTCAGTGTCTTAAGAAATGGCCTGACTAGATGTTGCTTAACCTTTGCAATGTGTTAACATTGTCGGTTACCACTAGACCACGAGCCCCTGTTACCACTAGACCACGAGCCCCTTCGAGATATACTTCTTTATATATTACGATTTAATGCAACGCACGTTATTACTCGTAGTTTGAATTATTTTTCATCATTAGCCTCCGTCTAACTTTCTCTCTCTTCTCTTCAGGTGTATATTAACCAATACTTTGCATGAATCATTAACAACGGAATGAACTAAGTATACAATTCTTATTAAACTAAACATACATAAAATCACGCCTGTTTCCTCGAAGGGGTAGGCAGAAGCATGATAAACGGCCAATTTCCGTCAGTAATTTTGTTAGTCTCATTTACCTAATAGCTGGCGAGCCTATTGCTTGACTTGACTTGACTTAAGGTCCTAAGTCCCCTAGATGGGATAGAGGGCGTCCACAGTGCGTCACCATCACGTACGCTCTTGAGCTTCGCGCTTTATTTCGCTTCAAGTCTTCCCTAATACCTTCACTTCTGCAGCCTATTGCTGCTTATCGGGATGTTTTATGTTTGTTAGAGCCTTTTCTGTTGGTCGGCAGGTAAGGTTGCCTTGGAACCCAACGATCTTGGTGGGACCCCGTTATACCTAGTCTACTGAACAATTAATGATTTGTTTATTTAGCATATTATATTGATTATAGGTAGTAAATCTATGGCAGTCAATGGTCAATAATACCTACACAAGATATTTTCTTAGAAAAGCTACATGCAGTTTACGTCTATGTTTTTACATTCACCTATGGCATAAATTGCACTTAAATGTTTTTTTTTAAATGGACTGTGTCTTTTATTTTGCCTGCCAATAATTTAGAAAATCGAATTATCTTTCATATCTCAAAAAAGGTGATAAAGAGGTAATGAACTTACTTACGTTTCATTTAAATTTCGAACATTTAAACAAAAAAAAGATGTCATTACATGAAATAAAAATAAAAGTAAAAAAAAGTTTTATTGCGCCAATTGGGCTTGTACAATTGACTTATGTTTTAGTTTATTATCCGACTGTAATGTATTAGCGCACGTATTAGCTTATGCATTGGGAACGTTATTGTTTGTTGCCCTATAATACTAACGACCATATTCTCCAAATAACCTGCCCCCTCTACCCCAGGAAAAACCAACGTGACCCCAGTCTGGACATCAAAGGCGAACTTCTCGACACGTCTGCGGCCAAACACAAGCTGAAAGTACGTCCCAAGAAGAAACATCCTCGCAGTCAAGTTCTGAGCAGAAGTGACGGGAAAGGAAGGTAAGTCATGTTGTATGACATTATCTGAGACTTCGTCTGTGTTGTTCTTGTTTCTCATAGGAAACTATATCCGAGGAGAAAATTACCCTTTGTCTCTTTCCACGCTGTCAGCACACCTCCATGATCGGGGTCTAAGGACGATGGATTAGCAACCCACCGTCCTTACAGAAGCAGGCTAGAAGGGCTGCGGGCTATAGGGCTTCACCCCACGCACGCCTTCACTCATCGACGCGAGATAAAACCCGACCCCAAAGATGCGGGGTAACACCCGACCACCACGCTGCGGCCACACTGGTGGCCAATGTCCATCGGGTGCCACTGGGAATTCTTTCAGTGTCTACCGGAGGCGCTCGGCAATAGACGTAGGTGAGGCCACGTCCGAGGGCCGAGGATTTCAAAAAAAAACACTATCAGCGAAATGGACCATTGTACAGCTTAATAGGAAGACAAACAATATAACGTAACAATATAACTTAGCAGAGCTTGTACCATGAAAATGAAGAGTATCTTATTCGTAATAAGTACCTAAGATGTTTAGTTTAGGTTACTTGTTTAGCAACAGGTAACCACAAAGCAACAACTTCGACCGATCTATCTACAAACATATATAAACTCCGCCGTCGTTTTTGCGACTGGTTACTAATTCCCGATGTAGCGATATTGTGGTTGCGATAATCGATACCAACCACAATATGATTACCGCCAGCACTTAGATATAAGATTTATGGAATACATGCGTCAAAACTTGCAGCTAGAAAATGATTAAAAGCTAGCCAGAAACTGGCATACAAGTAAATGTAACCGGGTTATTGTGTATTACATTATGTATATAACACTTTTCAACTGTATTATATAACAATGATAGGTATATTGCGCAACGGTTAAGAGCTGTGTGACCTCAATACGTTTTGTTCTGAAACCCGCAAATTAGCGAAAATGTAATGTAACTATTGGCACGTGAAATCTTTTCTTAGCTTTTTTTAAACACTTTTAGTCAATGAGGAAATAACGCACTTACAACCGCCAGTATCTATAACTCGTAAATTCGTTGACTAAACTCATCGACAAATTTAAAATACCTACCAAGTGCGTGTCAGGACACGCGTAAAATAGCGTTCCGTAGCCCTCTTAAATATTTATTATATTCTGTCTTTTAGTTTTTATTGTTATAGAGGCAACAGAAGTATCTGTGAAAATTTCAGCTTTCTAACTATCACGATTCATGAGATACAGCCCAAGACAAACGGACGGACGGACGGACGGACGGACAGCGAAGTCTCAGTAATAGGGTTCCCGTTTTCCCCTTTGGATGCGGAACCCTAAAAAGTACCTATTGTTTGATAACACGACGATAAAATCTTGACTCTTTAACCTGGCTGTGGGTTGTGTGGGTAGTGGTAACAGAACAGACACCAGATACCTTTCACCATTTGGATGGCAGCCAGGGAGCAAGAGATTTCCGGTGCAGTGTTTCGTTACAAGTTGCGTGGAGTCTACGTACCTAATCATGTAATACAAGAAGACTCTCGGTGCTCTGTAGACTTGTATTAATAGTAGTATTCTCATTCCTAGTAATAAAATAATAATAAATAAATATGTTAGGACAATCCACACAACGCCATCTAGTCTCAAACTAAGCAGAGCTTGTGATATGAGTACTAGATAAACTGATATAAATACTTTTATACATTTTTTTGTTAATACATACATAATATACATAGGAAACATTCAGACCTGAACTTTGGAAGCTACATAGAATCCAGGGCTAAAACAGCTTAGAAAAAACTAGGCATCCTCTCTAAGGTGCGTAAATATTTTACCTCGAGTCAACTGCTTAGTCTTTACTCAGCACAGGTACGCTCCTGCATGGAGTACTGCTCGCACCTTTGGGATGGATCCGCCCGCTACCAGCTTGAGGCCCTGGAAGCTATTGACAGACGTGCCAGAAAACTTATAAGCGATGAGGCGCTCACCAGCAACCGACTTCAGAGCCTCGACCATCGCCGTCTGGTTGCGAGTATATGTGTCTTCTACAGGTTACATTTCGAAGAGTGTGCGCAGGAATTGCATGAATTAATTCCACCAGCACCATTCCATCATCGGACATCAAGGCGTGGTCTGAGATTCCATCGGTATGTGGTCGATATTCCACCTCTTCGTACCTCTCGATTCGCTTCTTCTTTCATCATGCGAACCGCTAAGGAATGGAATTCCTTTCCAGCGTCATTGTTCCCCGATACATTATAATCTTGCGATTTTCAAGGCAAGAGTAAATAGGCATTATTTGAGTTTGCGTGCTATGAATCTTAGACCGCATCGTTACTTAACATCAGGTAAGATTGTGGTCAATCGCACTCAAATTTATTCTTAAAAAAAAAATCTTTGGTATAAACGTATCTGTCATCACATAAAGTTTGTCCCGGCCGGGAATTGAACCCGAGATTCTGGCGATGAAAGCGGATACACTACCGACCACGCTACCGAAGCAGTCATTCCTAAATTCATATTATTCATTTTGGTTATTTAGTAAAATTTTATTGACGTCATCGTGACTGTTCTTCATTAGCTGATCACCATGGCTCCGCCCGCGTGATATAGTTGTCTTATTATCGATTCCCGTGTAAACACATTACCGGTAAAAAGTAGCCCATGTTACTCAAGAATAATGTAACTTATAATATTTGTATTTTAAAGTAATTAGTTTGCTACTATTCTTAAAATATTAAGAAAGAAATTATAAATAGATCACAAAAACTGATGTCATCGGCAGGACTCGAACCAACGGCCTTTCCCTAACCAACTGACCCCTGACCAACTGAGCTACGATGACCACTACCGACAACATCGAATTTTTCTTCATTTCATATTCATAATTTCTACATCGCGCCATCGGTAGAACTGCGGTAGTTGAATAATGTAACTACATCTCAGTAAAAGAATTATTAAATCAGTTCAGTACCTAGTTACTAGTTACTAGGTATTCAATGTAAACATTCGAATCTTTCCTCTTCATAATAATTACAAGCTTTAATTTACTTCCCCTCCATGGGACCTGGAAGCGAGAGCCCTTGCGCCATTGGAACAATGGCGCTGGAGCGGGACCACAGGCCTGCGTCTCGAGAAATCGAGGACCAGCGGTCCCAACTCCGCCAGGATCTCATGGAGTCATGGAGGGTGCGACTTGAGCAACCCAAGGGGGGTGCCATCTTCATCGCGGCGGTGAGACCGATCATGGACGATTGGCTGCAGAGGCAGCATGGTGACCTCACGTACCGTGCGACGCAGATGGTTGCCGGGCATGGATGCTTCGGTAGTTATCTGTTTCGCATGCATCGTGAGGTCACACCCCGGTGTCAACACTGCGAGGTTTCCGACGACGACACCGCACTCCACACGTTGGTGGAGTGCTCAGCGTGGGCGAGTCAGCGCCGGGACCTCGTAGTGGGTCTGGGCGTGGATACCCTCTCGCTAGGGACCATGCTTCAAGCCATGGTATCCAGCGGGAGTAGGTGGAACGCGGCCGTGTCCTTCTGCGAGCAAGTCATGCTCGCGAAGAAGGCGGCTGGGAGGGAGAGGGAGCGTACCCTCCCCGCCGAGTTCCGTAGTCTGCGGCCAGGCCGCCCCAGACTACGCGACTACGCCCAAGACTATCGTCCTCCATGATCGGGGCCTGAGGACGGCGGGATCGCCACCCACCGTCCTTACAGAAGCAGGCTAGAAGGGTTGCGTGCTGCGGGGCCTTTGCCCCATAGCACGCAACCAGATTCACTCACTGACGCGGGATAAAACCCGACCCCAATGACGCGGGATTCTCGTCCCGGCCAAACACCCGCAGAGACCACAGGGGTGGTCAAAGTCCGCCGGGCGCCACTGGACATACCCTCTGCTAGTAACCAGGGACGCCCGGCAACGGACGTTAGAGCGGCCGCGGCCTTGGGCCGCGGAATTAAAAAAAAAAAAAAAAAAAGCTTTAAATTACTTTCACCTGTCCCGATGTCCGTGTGTAATTAAATCTTGCAAGTTAAATTTAACACACTTCCCGGTTTCCAATTGAACTGAAACCTTGCCCGTATGTAAGTCGCATGACAATGCAAAATTGTTATGCTAAAAGCTTGATTTAATATATTATATTAGTACTTACAGAGTACAGATTTACATAATTATATGCCAAATTCGCAAAGCCTGTGAATATGAATCTGGAAAGAAATATTACAGCCACTTTTCCAATCGCTAATCTAAATCTAAAAAAAAATCTCTTTAGTGCTATTTGTATTATAATAATATTTTGTGTATATTTAAATTCAATCAAACATTGATTCTATCAAACATTTTATTCAATTAACTCTCTTCTTAAATCCTATTAATTTATTATTTTTTAAATATAAATATATTACATTGTACACACCTCTATCATTTCTTGTAACTTTAATTCCATCCTAAGGTTGCCTGGAAGAGATTGCTCTTTAGCAATAAGGCCGTATGTTGTATATTGTATTTGTTGACTGGTCATAAACCATTTGTTTCTCTATTGTGTACAATAAAAAGTGTTGACATTATATTACATTACATTTACATAAGTTACATACATAAATAATTGAGAACGAGAAAATTAATGCAGCGAACGAGGCCGCGGACATCCGCAATTTAAAAAAAAATTGTGAAATTTCGTTATTTCTCTTACTTTTTACTCCGAAATATATTTTACTATACGTTTCAAAGATAGTTTGTATGTAGTGCATTGGAAGTATACTAATGGTATCCTTTCTACACTACTGACATAAATTATTAGTACACGAGTTGCTACTTTAATTATATAGGTCAAGACTACCGATTATACATTAAATCGTACAATGTTTAGTTACTAATTTGTTGCTAAAAACAATCTAAGTAAATTAAGGTCACCGAAACGAAATTATTTTTGTCAACAAATTGACCTTTACTGAGGTACATTGCGATAGCACGCGATTTTCTTTTGTCTCGGTGGCCTTACTATAGGCACGCAAGAATCGAAAAATCATTCTGCTATGATTATTTTATCCTCTTAAATCAACACGGCATGTGCCAGGTGCCTGATATCACACTTACTTTTAAAAAGCTTTATTTGAAAATGCATACGTTGCCTTAACTATGTACCTATAGGGTATAACTTTTGTATCCCACGCGTCAGCACTCTCACGTTGTATTTCGTGTGGATGAGCCTTTTAATCCGATTGAGTCCGAGACGCCCAGGACTGAGTCCGAGACGCCCAGGACTTGAGTCCGAGTCGTCCAGGACTTTAATTGGCTGTGCCACGTCGGGTGGCACGTAAGATTTGTTGCCTTTCATCAACATTTCATCGCAAGGCAACGGGTTTCAAATTTAGTTTTCAAAATTATAACATAGCTGCTTATTTTATTAAATAAATTCGGCCATTTTGGATATAATCCACTTTCTAGAGTGCCCGGTGACGGCAATAGGCTTGCTCCCTATTACGTGGGACTAAAAATACTGGCAAATTGTGGGTGTGTGATGCGCTCCGTCTATCCCTTCGGGATATAGACGTGATATTTGTGTGTGTGTGTGTGTGAGCCTTTTAACGGCCTGGTGTGTCCCCCTGGGTGCAAATCTCGCCAAGATCTTAAGAACTCAAGCCAACCTCACTTGTATGTGGTCAGACTGTCTTAGCGGCACAGCGGTATGAGTATGCGACTGCCGTTTCTGAGATCCCAGGTCCGATTCCGAGTCGAATCAAATATTTGTGTGATCCACGAATGTTTGTTTTCTAGTCGCCTAGATCCCATAGCACAAGCTATAGTCGGTATAAGCTTAATTTGGGGTAGGTTATGTTGTGTGAGTATGCCCAAAAAAATTTTGATCGACAATAATTTATTTAGGTAACCTGCTTACTAACGAACCAACTGGATGGAAAAGACGAAGGATAGGAAGGTTTGGATCAACATGGAGGAGGCCTTACTCCTTCGGGGAAACATGTGTGATAATGTAATATATGTGTATGTATAACCACATGTTTATAATAAAGGAGATTGTTTATTCATCAAAATTATACTCGTATAAGTACATTGCAATGTAGACGCAATGTAATCACATATAATATGTAACTCCAGGTGCTTTGGCTTCTATGTAAATGTAATCAATACAACAGTGTAGACAGCGTTATAATGTCCATCTGTTCAATTAACATACAAACTATTATTATATCATATGGTTGGTATCAGACGAATGTAACTAGGTCGCCGCAGTCACGAAACGTACCGTTACGCTGCAGCATTTATTTGAGCGAAGCGAGTTGAAATTCAAAATTCTGGCATCGTAATAACCTGGGTAATTCTGTAAGCTATAGATGAGTGTAAGAAAATCCGAAATCGGCCGAGTATTCGCCGAGAAACAATTCAACATGAATCGTTTGAAAAATAATTTGAGTCACCCGTTGAGAGTAATTCAATTAATTAAAAGGTCTGCAGAAATTGTTTGTAATTGTAATGTATGGCTGTAGGAATATATAGTATATTCGACTTGCAGAATTGGTATAGAAGTGCCCGGTCTAGGAATAAATGAACGAAAGACGCTTTTATTTTCTAAGTAGGTAGGTAGTTACCTAGTAGTTACTTACTTATCACTATTTTTCAACGTTTATTGTCAATGAATGAATACAAGAAGGAAATTGAAGTACATTAAGCTGGGCACTGACAATGAAACCATTTTGTTTTCGCACCCATCATTTGTTATAAATGATGGGTGCACCCCAGATGCATCCAAACGTAGTGCCCAATGGCACTACTTCCGTTTAGAATGCATGGCCATAGATAATATACATTGTGCATAGCTTCACAATACAGTAAAAAAGATAGTTCCCCGAAAATTCTACCGTAATTCATACTTACTACCTTCATGGCGTAGTGCATGTTTGCACATTAACCGTCGACGAATAGACGCATAGATCATACTACAAAGTTATCCGTGGATCTCATGTACATATTCTCTAAGGTCGTGATATATCTCAACTACATAGTTTATAGTTATCTGTGGATATCAATCTATTTGAGAATCCAAAATGTTTGGACAACGATCAAAAATAGGAGATTGGTCCGTCAATTTTGACAAATGATGGTTGTAAAACCCAAATGGTTTCATCGTGAATGTGAACCTTTAGGGTCAAAGATAGAAATCCAAAGTGTAAAAGTGAATCAAAATATTCGTTTTGAATATGTAATGAAGACAAAAAAGATTCAACCATCGCATAAAAATGCCAAGCAACGTAAATATTTTACTAAAGTAAATGTTTAAGCAAATTAATCTTACGAGTGCAGTGTGTTTTATGGGTTGCATAAATATAATCTCATTACATCAAAACGTCAGGTCAATGTCCTGCACACTGAAACAAAAAGAGCTACATAATCTTTTCGCGGATACGTGAACTGCAACCATTTTCTAAAGATCTACCAATTTAAATCTACTTCCAACATTTTCATTGTACAAAAGATTGCTGTAGACAACGCAGTTCAAAGTATAATGGTTACAAAAATTGGCGTGTATGTCTGTCTCAAAATAATCTACGGTACGTTATTAGCATTATTAACATGGGTTGCACACCCACTCGACAGGACAGTCCGTTCTGTAATATTCAGTTTCACTATTCTCCTATTGTCTGCCCCAGTTTACCGTACACCTATGAAGCTAATTTTGGACGGTTATAGAACGCTCGGTTTCGGTAAAGGCGTTCACATCGTGAATGTTGTGTTTATAATTGGGTGTTTTATGAGATCGTCTTGTTTTACATGTTTCACCCTATTTTGAATGTTTACGACTGAAACGTTAATGCAGTTGTATTTATCCGGTGACAGTTTAACTTTCTTTGCTTGTGTTTGTTGCTTTTTGTTCATTTTGATATGAATTGACGCATGTAGATGTTATATCTTGAGGAAATGCCAGGACTAAAGTACACTCAATCGAAGAGCGTGTATGAAAGCGCTAATATAAGTAGAGGAAGTGAAAGATGTATGCAGTATTGATTAAGTAAATTCATACACAAAATCATACATGTATCTATTAAGAATCTAATCACTTTTTTGTCTCTACATTTCGATATCGTAGTAGTTTATGGCCAGAGCATTTCCTATGAAAGTGGAACTGACGCGATGACGCCTGGTTCAAGTCTGGCCCAATTTATATTTAACGTACTGGATTATGGCACAAGTGATATTAATACTCGTATCTAATAAACCCAAATAGTTATGAGACCGCTTCATTTTATTTACTACTATCGTAATCATGGCTAACATTTTATGGGATTTCAAAAGAGCGCTTTTGAATAATAGCGTCGTAATATTTTATAGTTTTATTAAACTCGCATCTGATGAACAGGGGCCCAAGTCGCGTAAATGAACGTAAAACGCTATGCTACTGCTAAACTACTTCGTTACAACTGCAATTGGTCAAAAACTCGGTAGTCTGCTAAATTCACAAGCAACGCGCCAGGATGGCAACAGAAGGGCACCAAACCGAATGACTGCAGAGTACAATCATCATTAGTATAAATCTGTTAAATATTATTAGGACGCACGCGAACAGCCACTAGCACATCACAAGCTAGCAGGCATACACACGTTCGCCACTGGACTACGTTTGCCTTCGACGTGCAAATACAATGCTACTTTGCTACAATTCAAATACGCGACATGGCACCCTGAACGCGTGGTTTCATTTACGCTCGTACAATATGATACCTGCGTGAAATGTTTGTTTCATTCCCAATTCCCACGGGAACACATTACCGGGATAAACAGTATCCTATAAATATGTTAATCCAATATCTGTCTACGTATAACTACACAAATTTTAATTCGTATCATTTGCAATAAAAATCTAAACATCTTCTGGAACTTTCACGTTTATAACAGTCTACTAGACTAGACATCTGAACTACGCATAGTACATCTTTAAATAACAAAATGGAGGGGAAATGGTAGAGGAAAATGGAGTAATAGTGAGTGGAGAATGCAGATAAGTTGAAGTGAGTCATACACATAGGTCTGACACAAGCAGCATAAGCTACTTGACAAAGGTATCAACCTAGAGTGTGGAGTTGAAATATGGTGACACCAAAAAACGCTAGAGAAAATTCTGTTCAACTCCAAGAAAACCTTTTTAGGGTTCCGTAGTTCAAGTTTCGGAATCCTTATACTTTCGTCATGTCTGTCCATCCGTCTTTCCTCAGTTTTCCTCCTAACGGTGAGTGCTAGAAACATGTAAATATTGCATGGAAATGTGTATTTACTAAGTTGACGAAGTGCTAAAAGAAAATTATAAATATTTTTTTTTGGCTAATTTTTTTGGTAAAACTGAGCGCCCCCCTCCCCCTCTAAAATCTAAACGGCTAGCTAGAAAAATCTGAAAATATTTGTGATGATAGTCCATGTAATGAACTTTCAAGGAAAACTATAACGGATCCAGTAACTCTGTGCAATGTGTTCAGGATTATAGAGGTTATTATGTGTGACTATGGAACCCTATTCTATGCGTGGCTCGACACGCACTTGGCCGATTTTTAGTTGTTGTTTTAACTAAGGAAACATATTTGTTTACATTGCCTACATAATAAATTTTAAATCTTTATAAGGGTTGTATAAAAGTTATAAAAATTAAGATAAGAAAACTTCTAGAGCACTAGTTCAACGGGTCGACATTCCACTTAATATTAAAATGAAACTGAACCAATTAAACTTAAAAACATTACCTCCTTTTGAACTCGGCTAAAACACTACAAACACAACTTCCGACACAATTTTTTTTATGTATGAGTACGATTTAAAATGTATGTGATTCTTTTGATGACCATTATGTAGTAAGGAGGTTATTTCTCTAACCCTGCGCCATGAACTCGATGTGGGACAGATGGGAATTATTTATAGAAAACTGATGGATTAACTGTGTTATTTGGATAGATATGTAGTTTTGTGAGTTTTTAGTTTGTAGCGACTGAATGATTTATGTGAAATTAACGATGTAAGTTTCAACTGGGTTTAACTATTTTTAATACTGTTGCTTGATTTCTAAATAGGATGAAAGTGAAACGGGGTCTAAATGTAAAATAAAAAAAAAATAGGGTTAGTTACTACTTATTAGCATGAATTTCAAATTTAGAATCATAAAACCAAAAACAATCTCTAACCGTAAATACTGTCATGCAGTGTCTGTTCTAAATTCGATTTGAAAATCTTTTAAACATTGTGTATTTTTTGAATAAAGAATCGATTCAACCAATCAACAAATCCTAATTGAAAGCTACAAACGTCGCTCATCCAAACATTTGTCCTATCATCGCGTTTAAAAAAAACACGTTCATTTATTGTTGCCCCACTAAAAACTAGGTGTGCTCAAAATGCAGGTCGTGAAGATATTGGATTAAAATTGTGTTCTGGTTTTTGGGAAATGTAATTTGGGACGTAGTTGTTATATTGCGTCAGGAATAGTCATTTAACCAACTTCAAAAAGAAGGATACTGTTATGTGGGGATTGTCTTGTGGATACATAAAAAAGACCTTCATAGAGTTTCTATTTACTTACCTAACATGATTTTTACCCTAAACATAAAAGACCATATTCTGCAGTGATAGCCATAATCCGATATGGTCTAGTGGCTAGGATACCTGGCTCTCACCCAGGAGGCTCGGGTTCGATTCCCGGTATCGGAAGTCTCTTTTTGCAACATTTCATTAAATTCTTATAACCATTCACGGGTGAACAAAACCACATTTTAATTTACCTATATTTGAACTAACTAAGTGTTCAGATTGCTCTATTTCCAAGAATTTCACAATAACTTCTAGACAAGACCACCCAAGATTACGCACTGAAGTCACTTCGTTATATTTGCTGTAACTCCGCCTGATTGGGTATGGTAACCCGTTCTCGTTTCAAAATACGGAGATAAAATGTAGTCTAACAACAGCCCGAAGTCTCCTGTATGTTAATATCTGAGTAAAAATCTGTACCAACGTCATCAGTTAAAGTACCCACGTTCTACTTATTACTCGTCAGTCATAAATATAATTCACGTCAGTCTGTCCACCACAAATTTATGAACTATCGTCCCTCACCAATGTTTTTGACCTCTCTGAATTTAGCGACAGACTACCGTATAGAACCCTCTACATTCTGTACGTTATACCCATTTAAAAATCACTATTAGCATTTAATTATTAAACCTTGTGTCATTTTTAGTGTCTAAACTATTTAACGGATAAAATCTTGCTATTAGTATGTTCGTGATATTTACCATGTGATGTAATATTGAGTCTCCGATATTTCGGCGCTGTTGCATGCAAGCGCCATGATCGCGGATGAACTGAAATATTGGCGGTTGAAGGAGAAAATATTAAATAATGATAAAAGATGAAATCATACCAAACTAAGGAAAAGATAATAGGGTAGATGCCTACAACTAAAATAAATAATTTAAATGTATTTACTACATAAAGAATCCTAAAGTATGAACGTAAATTGTATTCAATATTATTATCTTTATTTTATTTATTAATAATCATTAATTGAATTATTAATAGTTACAGATTTGACACTACATAATAGTGACGTCATTGTTGAGTTTTTCGTACAAATTTCTATGAGGCGTATCGTTTTGACATTTAATAAAACGAAGGTGATTTGATTTGACAGTCACCTACGCCATTGTTTCTTCCTTATCGTTCTTATTATTGGTATCAGGGTTCGGACATCGACACACGACACTATCAAACGAAACAAAGCTTGTGTTACGAGAACTATAGAATACCTAAGTTATTAAAAACTACTACATCTATACTTATAAATACATGTAATAAGTATATATAGCAAAGTTTAATGAGATTTATACATAGTAAGTCATTACACCACTATGTCCAGAAATATCCTACCGACATATGCGATACTTGCGCTTGCGTTCAACCTTTCGCAATGTGAACCAAGTACTGGATCATAACACTGCATCCGGTGACCTAGTGACGGTATGACGAACGACGGTGGAGGTCATTAGCCTGCTGTAACTACTGAAATAATATAAAAGTCGTAAATAGCTACATAGTACTTAAGTACTAAACGCCACATAACTTGTAACTACATGACAACGGCGATGTAGGTTTGGTCTTTCAGTATTGAGACAGGGACAGTGATATCTAATGGTGGATGACATCGGTAAAATTGAAGATGTGGCATGCATGTCACCTGCAAATCAGCGCTAAATGAACTCTCTTAACGTTGGCTGACCACCCACCAATTCAATATAGATAGTCCAACAAAGTTTTGTCGGCTGATTTTAGGGTCTTCATGTAACTTATGGGGTTTTGAACATTATTCAGCTCACCCTTTAGAACGCTTATGCGTTTCAGGGCTTGCTAATAGGTGCTGATGTAGTCTTCTTAACAACTTCAGCCTCTAACGGAACAAACAAAACGCCAAGCATAAAGTATGACACGCAGTTGACTTAGATATTAGTACATGGGAACCTTAGATATTAGTTCATGGGAACCTTACATTTTAGTCGATGGGAAAATTAGATTTTAGTTGTTGGGAACCCCATAATAGTATTCTTCAGCAACACGGTTGTGTCCGTGTTTGTGGTACCAGACGATGGCAGTGCAATATCAACTTTTAAACTTTCGCCTTTCAGTCACAATTCTTGTGTAAAAGTAAAATATACATTGCATTGCAGTTTCTTTATGACAGAAAATAAAGTTTTCTCTGCATTAAATAAGACATCAAGTACTCGAATTATTATAATATTTCATGTAGTGTCAAGAAATAAGGTTAGAAAAGGAACACAGCAATGATCACAACGAATGACTACACGAATACGATAAATTAAGTTAGAGCAATTACTATGATATATTCGACGCTCTTTGAGTAGCTGACTTCAAAGAATATCATAATAAATACGAACATTAAACTCATTGTTATTAGACTAACCTTAATTCGAGTAAGTACTATTTTGTCAAAGTCTATTTCATGTAAAAACTTCGACTCACAAATAATTGTATGAAGATATTTTCACACAATAATGATTAACAGGCTTGGCGTTTATCCCGTACGCCCAATAGCCAAAATGTATCGGTCAATTTCTGAAATAATTCCAATTCTAATATATTCGAACTAGTTTCATTGGGCAGACAGAAGTATTTTAAATAATTCCAATTCTAATATATTCGAACTAGTTTCATTGGGCAAACAGAAGTATTTTAAATAATTCCAATTCTAATATATTCGAACTAGTTTCATTGGGCAAACAGAAGTATTTTAAATAATTCCAATTCTAAATATTCGAACTAGTTTCATTGGGCAAACAGAAGTATTTTAAATAATTCCAATTCTAAATATTCGAACTAGTTTCATTGGGCAAACAGAAGTATTTTAAATAACTCCAATTCTAAATATTCGAACTAGTTTCATTGGGCAAACAGAAGTATTTTAAATCTTTTGAAATATTAACTGTTCTTTGTTACTTTTTTTAGAAACTTCTGTTGTTATTTTATTTTATTTATTTATTTATGAATACAACATAAAATATAAATATACATCGGGAAAGTCATTTGGGTTTTTCAATCTATGTTTTAATCTGCTAAGATGTTGTAAGCATAAACTATTTGAAATTCAACTCCATAGCGTTTTATAAAATTTAATAGTCTAAAATGCTATTCCAATTTTACGATCCTGAAATCGTATGTTTTACTAGCGGTATAAAAATTAAATGTAAAATGTAGGTATCCAAAATAAAGTTAATATAATTTATAGGCTCTTAATTGACTACATATAATCTTAGTAATTTCGTAGTTACTCTATCTGAATATATTAGAATTTACCTATTCATTAATATTAATTTAACACGCTTTAATTTTAAGATTTTTGTAAAAATATGTGTTGTTTTTTAAAGTAATAGTTCCAGTCAGTTCTGTTATCGAAACTGAGTCCAAAATTTTTTTTTTGTAAACTGTGGTACTTTCACGGTGTACATCATTCACATACCTACTCGTACCTCACTGTACATGTAAACACACCCTTAGGCCTATATTTCACTAGGCGACCATGGCAGTGCAACCAGTCGCCACCACCAACAACATGTATGCAGCTCTATGGGCTATATTTTACTGGGATACCATAGCGGCGCAACCAGTTCCATACATTTTGTTGGTGGTGGCAACTGGTGGCGCCATGGTCGCCCCTATATTTCACTAGGCGACCATGGCGGCCTCATCAACTAAGTCGTTTCGATAATCGATGTAATACAACCTAATTTCGCACAAAACAATTGGGCCACAAATGCTCAAGATATGATTACGCCGACAGATTCAAACATCAATTCACTATACTTGTAATATTACGGTTACCTCGTTTGTCATAGATAAAGCTTTTCGTGTCATACAAAACATTTCTATCATTTGTTTTAGACTTCAAAAATTTGAGAAATTTATTTTCTGATATATGTTCTAGTTATTTTAACGTGATTTAAGAATTAGATTCAGTTCAAGAGGGATTGATGGTAACATTTAGGACGAATATCTAGAACAAGAAGGTAATATTAAAATTATTGTGGTAGAAACTAGATTATTATATAATCGTAAAAACATAGTGTTGTACCAGCCAGATCTTAGGATCCAAGCCAAGTCACTTGCAAATGGTACACCTGCCGACCCGTGAACCAGGTAATAGCAAACGTAAAACTGTCCAAAAAGCAACAATAGGATCACCCAAAGGCTTGGATCTAGGCGAAATGACAACGCAAGAGACTAGTTTTGTAGATAGATATAGGTAAAAAGGCGTAAGCTGAGCTTTGCTTTTGTGTGAGTGTACGTGAACGTATATGTGACCTCCTTTACACACACACAGAGTTTTTACTCTACTTTTCGTGGTCACTCACACAAATGCAAAGCTCCGCTTATCCCTCGCGAACTATACTACGTATGGTACTTACTACGTAAAGGTTTTAAGCAATTACTACTTTGTTGCAAAAACAATAATAATATTATTTGAGGAAATACGGAATTCTAAAATAATGTATAAATATGTGATAAACATGTGCCTAACCACTTGTAACTGTCGCTTAATAAATGTCGTGTTGTCGCTCATGGCGAGTAAAATTGTTATTTTATTTAATGTTCGCGAAATACCAATCTTTAGACCACAGCTATCCAAATGTCACAACACTATTATTATGCAATCATTTATTAAGTATAATTCATGAAAGTAGCTCAGTAAATGCGAGTAAGATTGTATAAGCTGTTCCTGCGATGCTCAGAGAGTGACAAATGAAATGCAGTGGACTGTATAATTAGTTATAATAAGAGTACAATCAAGTAAATTTAATACATTAGTTATTATATTTAATACATTAAAAGTTAATACATTAGTTTACAAACGAGCATGTGCGTAGCGTTGAGATCAAATGGTTTATGTGAAGTGAAGCGCAAGCACTGCGGTGAGCCGAGTGGTCTCCCACGACGGCCGTAACTAGCGGAGACGCCCGATCAATGCTTGTTTTGCCTTTGTTTATGTTTATAAAGTATAAGATAGGATAGGGCCCTTTAGCACGGGCCCTACCAACCTCTTTATTCTTACCTGTGTGGCGTGGACTTAACGAATCTCTGACGTCATAGGTAAGAAACGTCGAGATAATACGAGACGGCGGTTCTAGACCCTTCGAAAATCTTCCACCAATCTCCAGTTGTGCATACGCCACACCGCTTACTACAAGCGTTTCAATACACCTCCCAACAACCACTTCACTGGTACACTGCACGCGGTGCATCTAGTGATAAACGGACATGGTAATGGCAAATATGTCCAAAGTGTCCGGAAATAACTACCTCTCTCTACGCTTTCGGGGAGAAAGATGTGATTTGTGATTTTTTCATAAATCACTGCGTCACTGATTGGTTCATTTCGATGATCCCTTACGAATTTCATGTTGTGATGATTACTTTGGGATATGGACAATATAATGTTGTCTTGTGAAGGAACGGTTCAAATCGTCGACCTAAAGGTTTTTGCGTCCATGTTAAGGACCACCCCTTGACAGGAAGCCACGGCTGATGTTAGGCAGTCCACAGACGAGTGGTATACGAGTATATTGGTCCAGGCAAAGGACTGAATCGCTAGAATACACCTCTAGTGCAATTTAGTGTAGTTCGTGGCGCCATCTATGTGGGGGTTGTTATAAATTTTTCATAATTCAATCCTCACCAAGCAAAAAGTGTTGCGAAAATGTGACTCGTCAGAAACTGTAGCTAAAAGCTTGAGTTTTTTCGGTTCCTATAGATAATTTCTTCTGATTTCAGATGGCTGGTGAGGGTTTTAGAAGATGTACAGGGTGGGGAGCTCCGCACACGCCAGGGTTACGTACCATCAAACGTACTGCAGGAGAAACAGACTGTCGAAAGGGACCTGAACTCTTTAGCTGCGAGGAGACAGTAAGTAATTCACTTAGTCTACTATTATTATAAAAAGGAAAGATTTGTTTGTTTTAATGGCTCCAAAACCACAGAACCGATTTTCAAAACTCTTTGACTAAAGCTACATTATCCTTGAATTCAATTGGCTACTTTTTATCTCCAATGTACCTATTGGGTGATTGGGAGCGATAGTAATTTTTGGTTTTGTTAATAAAATGCTCATAATAAAAAAAGTTAATTCTGTTCATGCATAAAGTGTCTAATGTCATCACAAAGCAACCGAATTTCGAACCTGCGCTGCGTTCCTTAGCATTATTAACTGCTCAGTCACTTTAAAACGAATAATAGAAGTTATTAATTACATTCAGTATTTGTTTTGTAAATAATCCTCTTTCCAACGAAGTTTGTCATTACTTATTTCAACACTTGTACGATCAAATTGACAGTAATTGTTGGAAAGGTGATTCACATTGATGTTTATTGTCAAGTTCTTCTGAAGAAGTCAGCTCATCGTCATGTTGATCTGTTGAGATCATTACGGACGTTCAGAGTCATAACGTTCACTGCCCACAAACAATAAATAAATATATTTTTCTTTTATGAGATAGTGTTCCTACAATACTCCTTTAATGAGAATACAACAAATCACTTTTAAATTTATATTTTTTTAATTATATTTTGCTAAATAATTAAGTTTTGATTAGTTCGGATGGTTCCTTAACTGCCAGTAGATGGCTCTGAACAAGTCTCTAGATCTTTGGCTTGTGGAGACTTGGCCAGTTGGAAGAACTGTTCTCCAATGTAACAGTCGTTGTTTCGAGTCCGGCCCACCAAAGAGTTTTTGCTATTCATATTGTAAAATTATCTAAACATTTCTACGTAACTGACCATACTTCTTTTGTACAACCTTGTGCTGTCTTTTAAAACACCTAAGGTCATTCTAGAACTGAGTTTCCTTGCACTTGACAATCGCAGCGCATTTCAAATGTGTTTGCAAATAATTTCTTCAAATATTTGAACCTATGAGACATCTTAGAAGTTGACACTGAGTTTCTATTCTAGGTCACAGAAATTGGAAGCTTACTGCAAAGTCCTTGACTTCACATAGTACACCGTCAGGGGTTCAGAATCTAGAGGCTCTTTCTTACTCTGAGCGCTCACTTTGTTGTAGGCAGTAACTATCATTCATACTTTTACAGATTGCGTTCTTACATCTGATTACAGCTGGTAGATTTCAGGAATCTGTGAATAAGACTCTAAACTATCTTTGAGTCTACCTGAATATACACCATAAATTTCATCGAAATTGGTCGAACCGTTTTGGCTAATTTTGGTCTTTAAATATTAATTCATGAATTCATTGAGGGTAGGTTTAAATGGTAGTTTCTTCCACCGAGACCGCTGAACCAATCACAATTACACCAACTTTATACACAAACATCGCATCCACGTTTGGAAGACTTTTCTTGTTACGAATACGTCGTCGAAGTTATATTTGTTACAAATTTATGATGCTTGTAATAAGTTGAAGATATATATTGGGGTCAATATTAAGTTACTGTTTGGAATATCTTGGCAGGATTATACTTCCGTGTCATTCAACTGTCATTTCAAGTGTGCATTATTTTTGATCAGCTCATTGCTCTTATATTTTTGGACGTTTATTGTTTGATAAGTTTCTGTAAGAGAACAATACTGCAATCAAACATTTCTACCAATTTCAGGTGTTATTTAGTTTCGCATGTTAATTTTAAATGCATTTTGTAAGTATAGGTTCTGAAAGAGACTTTACTTTTGGAGATTGTAGTTTATTACAATTTACTAAAATGAGACAATTTTAAGCCATTGATATGTATTGTTGGTTCTTGACTACAGTGTTTTGCGCTTAATTAATCTGATTAATGATAAGTGAACACCGAACACAACTGGGGTATGTATACAATAAATACCAATCTGAGCCGAGCCAAATTATTAACATGTTTAATTTATTTGACAACATCAGACAGAACTTATAAATTGATATAAGTTTGTTGAGTAATATATGAGTAATACGGTCGTATGACCTTTATCTGATTCATGACTAAAACACTAGGTGTAAGTATAGGACTCAAGATAATGTAGAGATACTCAAAAAAGGCGAAAACGCACTGCAATCTGTTGATTATGGACAACAAAAATTCATTGAAATAAGCTATTCCCACAACCAACAAGAATGATCAAGAATCATCACCAGCTTTATTAGGTCGTCTGCATGCTATTAAAACCTCGAAACAACTCATAGAGGAAATGTACGTCCGCGACATGTAATAAATCATGGCCAATTATACCAACTTGTCTCATTTTACGGTCATCAGTTTGTATGCCAGAACAATATAATTATCAGGTGTGCAGACGAAACTGCCAAAAGACAGAATGCTTCCAGCTAATTTTGGAGCTATGAAGATGAGTAGCTGTCTACTTTGACAGCATTGTAAAATTGAGTTATGTTGTTTGCTATATCTTTATTTTGTTTGTACGACTGTATATTTTATTTTAGGACTGGGATGGTCAGTCTTGTGCATTGCTTTATTAAGACTAAAGGCTTGGGCAAACCAAAAGCAGTTGCAGTGCGGTAGCAGTGCGGCAGCAGTGCGTCTATGTTAGTAAATAATGTAGTTATATGAGGGAGGACACACTGAACAAACGCGGGCCCTCTGAACCTACCTGCTCCGCCACTGCGCCGCGCACGCACTGCTCTTCGACAAAACATTTGGACAGGAGCAGCGCAGACGCGGGGCGGTGGCAGCACAGGCGCGAGGCAGCCGCAGTGAGCACACGTTGTATTACTACCTCCGCCATTTTGGTAGTCACACTAGAGCAGTTGAGCGGGACAGACGCAGCGCAGGTTGTACACGGTTGTAATTTTTTACAAGTTTATCATGGAACCAAATGGACCGATCTTCAAAAGATGGATGGAGACATGGAACAAGCAACTTTATCAACCACGGTGGGGAACCCCCACGGTCGCAGCGGTAGGACCGATCATGAACGAGTGGCTGCAAAGGCGCCACGGTGACCGGATCTATGGTGAGGTCAGGCTCCAGTGTTAACACTGCGAGGGGTCCAGCGAAGGCACCGCACTCCACACGCTTGTGGAGCGCTCAGCGTGGGCGAGTCAGCGCTGAGACCTCGTCGTGGGTCTAGGCGTGAATACCCTCTCAGACGAAACCATGCTTTGAGCCATGGTCGCCAGCGGGAGTAGGTGGAATGTGCCCGTGTCCTTCTTCGAGCACGTCATGCTCGCGAAGGTGGCGGCCGAGAGGTAGAGGGAGCGTACCCTCTCTGCCGAGTTACGAAGTCGGTGGCCAGGGCGACGCAGACTCATCTACAATCAGCTGCAGTGTTAAAGCCTCGCAGAACGCACATTTACTCACCGACGATGGATAAAACCCGACCCTAATGATGCTGGATAAAACCCCACCCAACCCCAGACAGAGGCCACATAGTTGGCCAAAGTCCGCCGGCGCCATAGGGAATACTTCCGAGTTGAGCGTACCTGGGGCGCCCAGCAATAGATGTAGGGGTGGCCGAGGCATTGGGCCGCTGTATAAGAAAGGGGCCTCGCAAAGACCTGCCGCCCGGAGCCTCGCAATGGGTAAGGCCGCCGCTGCTGAACCCATATTCTTTTTTTTTCCTCAAAGCTAGAAGCAACAATAGCTCCTCTTCGTAGTCCGAACCGTTCAACATCTTGAAGTGTATTGAGTGTGGCGATCGATAGGACACACATAACGCGGTTATAAAGCAGGATCGCCTTCAAACTGCTTTCTGACTACTCATGTTTCTGGTGTGACATCAACCGCGACGCAACTGACCTGCCCTGCTAAGGAGCTGCGCCTGTCCTGCTTTTGGTTTGCCCAAGCCTTAAATGAAGATGCATTTTGCAATCCTAACAGAATTATAGGTAAATGCTGTCCACTGCACATATTATATTGGAATTTGGTGGACAGCGTAGATAAGAAAACTTTCTTCGCCCCACATAATAAGGGAACCTACTGCCTTTTAGGAACTTTGGTTATAGATGGTGATTCATTGCCGAGCAAAGCCGTTGGTGCGCCAACAAACTCGAGCCAACAGTCTAAACCTCCAATAGAGCTCAGTGTCTGCAGACTAAAAACCGGCGGACTTATTCCCTGGCTAGTTGTGCAAGATTGGAATAATAAGTCGGCGGTACAAAAGACGGCCAGTGGAGCAGTCACTAACGCGAGCCAAGGTCTTTTTTTTTTTTTTTTTTTTTTTTTTTTTTATATTTGGTTCGCCAAATTGACGCCGCCCGCCTGGTGGTAAGTCGTGACGACGTCTAGCGATTGTGGGCCACTCTCACAGCACACATTACTATTGAGAGTGGCCCTCAACTTGACGACCTACTGATGTGCCTCTTCACGCTCCGCTTAAAGAACCCAGGATTATATGTGGGAGGAAACACGTGCACAGGCAGGGCGTTCCAGGCCACTATCGTTCGGCAGAGAAACGAACGTTTAAAACGTTCGGTTCTCGCGAACATGCTATCCACTGTGTGGGGGTGGCATCTCTGCCCGGCACGAGTCGTTCGGGATCGGAAGGAAGAGGGTGGGATCAGATTGAAGAGCTCTTCAGAACACTCGCCGTGGTAAATACGGTAGAATGCGGCCAAGGAAGCTATTGTTCGGCGCTGAACTAGCGGCTCAAGGCTTCCCGTTACCTCCGGACAATAGCCCGTCGCTGCATAGCGTCGAGAGCGTCCAGCAGATACTTCGCGGAGCCGTCCCAGAGGTGAGAGCAGTATTCGACGCAGGGTCTAATCTGCGTCTTGTACAGCAGACACCTCCGGTCCGGTGTAAAGAATCTCTTTACCTTATTCAGTATTCCTAGTTTCCGCGAAGCTAGCCCTATACATCTTTCGATGTAGTTTTTATTATTGAGCTCTCGACGAACGTCTATGCCAAGGATATCAAGGTTGTCCTTCATTGGTAATAATGCAGTCTGAAGAGAGGGTATGGGAAGGAAAGGGGATTTCTTCGCAGTAAATGCACACGCCTGTGTTTTGCGGGCATTGAACTCGACCAGGTTCTCGGTACCCCATTGAGAGATACTGTCGAGGTTACGGTCGAGATCAGCCACGAGTCGTCGTCTCTCCTCCTCAATCTCAGATCGCCCCGCCGTCGGACGAACCGAGTAAATCCCGTGCAGTGTGCTGTCATCTGCATACCAATGAATGTTCCCGAGGGATAGCATATCATTGATATGCAGAAGAAAGAGAGTTGGTGATAGTACGGACCCCTGCGGTACCCCGGCATTCACTTGCAAGAAGCGAGAAGCCTGGCCATCGCAGAGGACCCGCACTCGGCACTCGTTTAAAAAACTGGCAATCCAGCTGCACAGTTGAGGAGGTAGACCATATGCAGGAAGCTTGGAAAGGAGCGAAGCATGCCAGACCCTATCGAAGGCTTTGGCGATGTCCAGGCTAATAGCCAAGGACTCGCCGTGCCTTTCCATAGCCCCACCCCAGACATGCGTTACGAATGCCAGAAGATCACCCGTTGATCGCTTTGGCCTGAAGCCGTATTGTCGATCATTGATTAGCGAGTGATCCTCTAGGAATTGCATGAGCTGCTTATTTATAAGGAGCTCAAGCACCTTGCAAATGACTGAGGTGACAGCTATGGGTCGATAGTTGCCTGGATCGGACCGATCCCCTTTCTTGGGGATCGGTTGTACGTTCGCCTCCTTCCAGACCTCCGGCACGAGCCCTGAAGAGTATGACAGGCGGTACAGACGCGTTAATACTGGAGACAACTCAGCTGCACATTTTCGTAGCACCACCGCCGGAATGCCGTCAGGGCCACTGGCTTTCCGCGTGTCGAGTGACCGCAGCACTGCCCGTACATCACATTGCCTGATAACAATATCAGGCATTGTGTGGCCACAGTTGGCGATGGCGGGGGGCTGCAGGCCACGGTCGTCGACCCGGGAATTAGCCGCAAAGAGGTCTGCGAGCATATCCGCTTTCTCTTGGGCTTTGTGAGCCAGTGTTCCATCTGGGTAACGCAGTGGTGGCAGCGAGGGCTGACAAAAGTTAGATTGCACGGCTTCACGGTCACCGTCTTTAGTTTTCACTTAGCTTACCCTGCGTAGGAAACAGTGATGTCTTAAGCTCTAGATAATTCGGTGTATGACATTAGTATTTTGCTACTGTAACTACTGTCTCAAGTTCAAAGAAAATAATTATTTGACATATAATAGAAATTTAGCGTTAAATTTGCGAAAAATTGTCTGTCAAGTCAATTATTATATGCCGGCAGTGAACAAATTAACGAGCTTCTCAATCTTGTAGTTATCAGTCAATTCCGTGTGTACGCCCACGCTCCCACCTCTTGGCTATAGTTCTAAATGTTCCCTCCCTGAGTCAGTGTTTAGGAAAATACCATTAAATTTATTATAATGTTTGTTATTTGGCATAGACAGAAGTGAGTACGTTGAAAGAATTATTTTACTGTTAACTTCATTAGGGCGAATGATTTTTTAATGTTTTATTGCTGCAATAAAATAGCGAATGAAGAACCCTATTAAGGGCCCGAAACAATCTCAGTCGGTGCCAAAATAGAACCGTCATAGAAAACAGTCAAAACAAATTATAATAAAAAAACGATTTTCACTAATAGTTAACGCACTAGCATTAATTGTGTTTTATATCAAAACAACATTTTTGCTATTTGCTATGCAGACGTAATGTACATTATCTTACAAAAGCTGAAAATTTTTCAGACCGTGTCCCAAACAAAGGTAATGACAATAAAACAATAACTCAAAGGAGAATGTTCAAAAGCCGTTTCTTTTTTAAAAACCTAAATAAAACTGTATGGCTACCTAAGTAAATTGATAAATCATATAATATTTTTTAACAATCTTTTAATTCACCCGAACGAAATCATATGTGGGGTTTAAACTTTGATATTAATTCGTGGTGTAGGTAATCATTTTTAATTGTCTTCTTAAACAAATGCACTATGTCGGACTGGATGTCATGAATCAAATTCATAGACAAATATCATAAGAGTATCAGATCGAATGATATGAAGAGGAGGTGTAGTTCTTACTAAACTTTTTAAAAATATTACTATCGACATTTTGAAATTCTGTTTTTTTTTGTAAGAAAACTACAGATTTAAAGTAAACGTATGTTTTTTCATAAAGCAAATTGAATAACAGACTTAATTTACTAGTTTTAATAATTAAATAATGTTAAACAATGTTTTGAAGATTTACATAAAGTCCAGGCTGAATTGACTAATAATAAAAAAGCAATTAAATCAAAAGTGAAAATAAATGTCCTCTTGACAATTTGGTATTTTTTAGAAATTCTCTTAATCTTAGATTATTTATTCTAAATAATTATAAAATCTAAGGGATAAATATGTAACGTTTCTTATAGAAATTCATATACATTGGTGATTAATATCGTATTTTAGTATTGCAGTTTCAAGTGATGGTTACAAAACACTATTCGAATCGTTGTTTTTGTCCATATTATGCAAAAAAATCCTAAGAGATAGGAGTATGACTGAAGACCTTGCAATGGACTACTATGGAGTATCAAAAGCGATAACATCGACACCAAGATTCAACAGTACATTTTTCAGTGACACCAAGATTTACCTTGATGAATTATTCTTGGATGATTGCAATAAGTAGATCGTAAATGCATTGGTTTACATTTAATATTACACTGAGAACAATCAATCAATAATTTTATTGCTGAACATGTTACATAACTACATCTTAGGTGCTATTTGATTGAACAAAACGAAGCAGTGAGCTGTGGTCATTATACCTACCGAGTTACCTCGTAGGAGGGCAGTGGATGTAAAAGTCAATAGGAAGGAGGAATATTGTTATAGACTGTTATGAGTTAATCTTTTAAATAATAAATCACGTCGAACTTAGAAAATTCCTTTTAATTACTACTTTTACTTAAATATATTTTCTATGTATATTGTTTGTAAGTACCTATTTAGAAATAAATATACGTGATTCGGTATATGTGGTTGATTGGTTATAAGTAATACAAGCTTAGGCTAGATGACGTTGTATGAGAATGTCCAAAATAAATATTTATATCTAAGAAAGGGTATACAGAGGCATTTGTACATCCACTTTCAACAATGGCTTAAAGATATGTTAGACAGAGTAGTAAAATATTTGTTTAATAAATATGTAAAGTGAACAACAACCTTTGATAATGCTATAAAGCGAAACCGGTCAGGTTAAATCCTGTATATGAAATAAAAGTGAAACGATGTACAAGTGTTTTTTGTTAACATGTAGTATCTTGTCCGTTGATCGGCAGGTGCACCACTTACAAGTGGGTATACGTAAGCAAAAATACGTAATGTACTTCACTGGCGTACATGAAACTATTCTCAGATTTTATACAACTGCTTCCCTGCTGGTTCCCTCAAGGGGTAGAAAGAGCCTTCCAAGAGCGTACACGAGGCATACGGCAATGGAAGCTAAGACGATTAAAACAAGTTAAAAATATGGCTAAAATTTGCCATATATTTTAGGGTTTTCGAAAGATTTTTCATAAAATCCAAATAAAAAAAAAGTTCAACATCACTTTAGAGTTAAGACTAACGGGTCTTCGGTAAAAGACCCGTTAGTCTTAAGTTTATAATCACTTTAGAGGTCTTTGACCATGCCGAGTTGATTGCAGCTGGTCTTGAGTCTCTAAATATTACCGTTCTCGATTTGATCTCGTTTTGACCTTGACCTTGAGATCAGAGGTCAAAGGTCAAGTTCATTTTAGAGGTCTTTGACCATGCCGAGTCGATTGGCGTTTACACTGTGTCTCTAGCTCTTACCGTTCTCGAGTTGAAAGTAGTTCACGGATGGACGGACGGACGGACATTACTGTTGTGTAAGAGATTTTCGTTTCGAAAACTCTAAAAGGGAGTATGCACATATCACCAATATTTGATTGGTCTCACATAGTAAAGGGGCAAGTGCATTTCTCCTTACCAGGAGCTTTTAATGTTTGCCAGAGATTCGTCTTGTAGTCGTCACTTGTAGATGAGGTTACCTCAGCTCGGAAGACCTTGGTAGAAGCCATTGCAACCTGAAACTATCAGATTTTATCTACAACATGCTAAAACGTATGTTTATCCCTAGAGCGGTAGTACGAGAACTGGTGGAGACCGAGGAAGAGTTTGGCAGGGACATGCAACAGGTCGTATCCCGCTATATGAAGCCAATCGACAAAGCCTCTGCCCCAAAGCCAGTGTTTGACAATCGAGAACTTTTATTCTCCAACTTCAGACAGATTTGCGAGTTCCATAATACGTAAGTATAAAATCATATTTGATTTTCCTTATAAACTTGAATATATATTTTAAACTTGCTACTTTGAAACGGTGTGGTACTCGTAGTTTCTTACTTAATAGGGGCCCAGCCTATTGCTTATTGGGAACTTTTGTTTCAAAGAACCTCGTCCGTTGATTGGCAGGTCCACTACCTACTTGTAGGTGAGGTTGGCTTGAACTGCTAAGATCTTCAGCAATTTTTTTTTTCACTCAACGTCGTCTAGTCCAAATTAAGCTTATTATAAGCTTGTGCTATGGGATCTAGACGACTAATAAACATACTTATATATTTCAAAATTTCTAAATACTTAGGTACATTTATTATATACATACATAGAAAACACCCAAAGTCCGAATCAAACATTTGTGGATCAGACATATATTCGATTCCTAGGACAGTCGCATCTTCATACTACTGCACCACCGGAGCAGTTTCTGTTACCAACTTGTAGCTATGAGTTTTCAACTCAATAAAACTGTTAACCTAAAACATTTTTTTCTAGAGTTCTCCTAGAAGGTATAAAGTACTATGCTGGAGAGCCAAAAATGCTCGGTCGTGCTTTACTACGGATGGAGCGTGAGTTCGACAAGCACGTCGGGTACTGCCGCGATGAGCCAAGAGCACAGCATCTGCTCGGCACCGACCCAATTGTCAAGAAGTACTTTCAGGTGAGTACGTAAGGTTTTAAGTGAACGACGCTCCCACATTATATCACGAATTACGAATTACCATGGTAGTTTAAATATCTAACAGCTGTTCTCTTTGAGACAGTCTTGAGAATGCCAGATGAAGAGGTGAAACATATGTCGACGTTTGTAATGTCTTCTTTTGAGCGAAATTATGCTATTATTTAAAAATTAAACATAAATGATATTTAATTTTTAAATAATAGCATAATTTTACCATTGTTTTATCATGGACTTTCGCCAGGTAACGCCTGACTCGATTCAGAATTACATCAACATCATGATACCTACTAAAAGAAGTCTAGATGCGATTTATTACTACTAGAAATATAAAACTTCTCCCAGTTGGTTTTCAGTACTATATAATCACCTAATAAAAATTAGATCTATAGAATGCACTACACAAAGTGTTGACCAAACCTTTTCAACTCAACACCTCAGAAGAAAAGTTCAGTCCAAAAATAACTTATTACAAGTAGTGATATCTAACGTCACGTTTCGAACGTTATTACTTTGTGAGCCTAGCCTTTGTGAGTATTAGCGCCATCTAGACTTCATGCCGTACAACAAACCCTCTCTGTAACGCCATCTATCTGACGGAGTGTAAATCTTTTAGTAGCGTTGGAATAAAACATTAATAGAAGGTATTATGAGTTTCGTTGGGATTGTATGAGTTTTGTAAACAACTACTAGATGGCTCTACTCGTATTCGATTTCTTGATCGATAAACTTGTAGGTGAAAATATCTTTTTTTGTTTTCATTGGTTAAGTAAGTTTTGGAGTCCCTATATTCGCTACAAACGTACAAAGTATTAGTAGTAGTCAATAGTTTTTTTCAATAAATATGCAATTTGGACCGAAATAATCGATATTTAAGCGTCTCCTATAACAGTTGACGGGATTGCCGGGGCGCCGACAGGTTTGGGCGTTAGGCAATCAGCCAAAAACTAGAATAGTTTAGATGCCAACTCATCACGCAGCGGGAATATTGTTAATTTGGGACAGTCATATTGGGGCCCATCACACTGTTTTATAAGGATTATTTTAGAATTGGGACTAGTTTAACTGATGGCTGTTCTGAGATTTTGCGTAAGGTTTACATTTTTTTGTAAAGGTTTCTTGGTCCAACATAGAAAGACAGCTAAGGTTTTTCCCATTGAAGACTGGGGTGTATTATACACATACACATCCCGCGAATAGAATGTTCGTAATAATCAACATTACCCCACCTCATAGGCATATTTAATGAAGCTCCAGGATGTGCCTCCCCTTACAATCTTGGGCACAGAATCTTAGTGTATCACCAACTACTATGGTCAATTTTCAGTCTTCACTCCAGAATCTGTTTACGCCAGCTGCCCTAGTAGCTTTGCAATAACAAATAATTTCGGTCGAGATATTATATGATTTGGCAGAATATATCGGTCACGTGACCCAATAAACAGAATTGTTACATTTTCTGCGTTATCATTGGTTATTGACTGAGTTGACGCTGGCTGTGCTGTACCGCCGGCTGACCTGCATTAAATACCAGCGTCCATCGACTAATTTTACGATTCTGTGACAGATACGACCGACCCATTGCCACATTAGCATTGTACATGCACTGAGCTATAAGTATAGGTGATCCCAGTTCTCTAAAGAATTAGGTACCTCATAGCTTGCTGTGCGACCTGCAATTTGTGAACCTTCAGTTTCACATGTAGTGTCAAACTTCTGCTCCGTACTAAGGATATCGCTATTAAGAATTGAGACGAGCATCCGCTAGTAAAAAAAATACAAACATTAAACTAGTTTTCTAGATATGGCACCAAAACCTTATAATAAGCTGCCGGTTTTCCATACTTGGTTGTAATGATGTACATATATTTAAAAGAGATCTGTCGTCATTGCTTCTAAGAAAAGCCTATTACACATCAGTGGCTGAATACCTGATGGATAGCAATGTTAGTTAGTTAAGACAGAAGAATTTGACTTTTTATGTAATTCATTATTTTGACAAAGTATTTAATTGTGGTTTTGACATTTACATATATATAATAATAATAAATAATTTACCTAGATAATAAGTACATATAAGTATATATTATGACATTGTTAAGTTAATCTTTGAATATTGACATTTTGATGCGTAGGTTTATATTATTGGACTTTATATTTCATATATTTCATATTTCATATTTATTTAATCTTAGAACACAGGTACATAATATATTATCTCCAAGATGGCACAGGACATACAAGCACGAACCATGTTCTACCTATACTTTATATAACGTTAAAGTTTAGAACATCGACCTACTAAAGTTGCATGCCTATTACTATGGTGGAATATGGTGAATCTGTAATTACTAACTGCTTCAACATCTCATGTAACCAATATTTGCAATGATCTTTATAATAAATAAATAAAAACTCCAGCGCGCTACGATGAAACCTCGTAGCCGTTCACTGCTCGTAGCTCGATAACGTAGACCCTTTACGCGGAATAGCTACGAATTCTACGAAATCTTTTTCCCGCCTGGTGGTAAGTCGTGACGACGTCTAGCGATTGTGGGACACTCACATCACACAATACTATAGAGAGTGGCCCTCAACTTGACGACCTACTGATGTGCCTCTTCACGCTCCGCTTAAAGAACCCAGGATTATATGTGGGAGGAAACACGTGCACAGGCAGGGCGTTCCAGGCCACTATCGTTCGGCAGAAAAACGAACGTTTAAAACGCTCGATTCTCGCGAACATGCTATCCACTGTGTGGGAGTGGCATCTCTGCCCGGCACGCGTTGTTCGGGATCGGAAGGAAGAGGGTGGGATCAGATTGAAGAGCTCTTCAGAACACTCGCCGTGGTAAATACGGTAGAATGCGACCAAGGAAGCTATTGTTTGGCGCTGAGCTAGCGGCTCAAGGCTTCCCGTTACCTCCGGACAATCTATAATACGGATAGCCCGTCGCTGCATAGCGTCGAGAGCGGCCAGCAGATACTTCGCGGAGCCGTCCCAGAGGTGAGAGCAGTATTCGACGCAGGGTCTAATCTGCGTCTTGTACAGCAGACACCTCTGGTCCGGTG